>BMAO01037924.1:0-19779 GCA_019973975.1 Trichonephila clavata | reverse complement strand
GGGTTTAATGGCGCAAGAGCCGATCTCGGCTAAGCTGCGCCAAACATTTGTTTTAATTTCCATAAAAATTCTAAAAAAACAATCTGATATTTAAAAATTGACATAAAATAGAGCATAACAAAAAATATATTTCATTAAAATTGCATTTAAAAAAATTTGTTTTCTCCTTTTTCTTTTACACAATCAAAATACTATAAAATGAGTTTAAAAAGTTCAAAAATAATGTGAAAAATGACTTTAAATTTGAACAAGTTATTTACAAATAAAATTTTATATAATTAGTCTAATTATTTTTCCGATTTCTTGTCGGTGTCATGTAGTGGCTAAAACCAGTTTCATAGTGGCTATCCATCAATTGTTCACTGACGTTATAGAGTATCACATCCTCATCTTCTGAGGTGTAGTGCACAAAACTCTTCTTCGGCTTGTGAGGTGTCATTTTAATTTCGATTTCTTGTTTTTTTGCTTTTGAACGCTTTTTCCTATCTTTAAAATTTTGCTTCAAACTTTTTGCTGCTTTAGATGCAGCAGAGGTTCGACTATTGGATGTCTCTGTATCAAGTAATGGTATAGATGGAAGAATTTCAATTGGTAAGGAGTAGGATGAGGAAGCAGATATGTTGGATGACGTTTCCATAGGGCTGAACATATTATTCGTGGTGGAAAGCACGGCAGTAGACATAGGAATAGGTGGCTGAGGCTCTGACACTGTAGTGGCTATTGAAGAGGTAGAGGGCAAGAGATGTGCCTGGGCTGAAGATGATGTGAAAACAGTAGGAGTGGATGTTGGTATATTGGTTTTGGGAGGGATGAAATTGGCTGTAGTAAATTTAAGGGTGGACATTTTATTTTTGTTATATCTTCATCTGTTCTGTGTAGAACTGTTTATAGTAGAGGATTTGGTAGCCTGGGCGTAAGTTTGTGATGTTTGTGGAACTATTAATTTTCGGGCTTCTGGGTAAGATACGTTATTATTCGTTTTGATTGTCTGAATTTGTTTTTCGGTTTTCCATTTGGGGCACAGTTTGGAATCAGCTGTATGGGGTTGAGAGCAATTAATACATTTAGCTCTAGAGTGCAATCTGTGGAAGCATGTCCAACAGATGCACATCTAGAGCAAGTAAGTTGGCCGCGGCAGGAAGTTTGTGAATGTCCGAACCTCTGGCACTTAAAACAGCGCAGAGGATTCGGAATGTATGGACGAATTTTACAATTCAGGTATCCAGCTTTGATTGAAGTGGGTAAATTTGGGTTATTAAATGTTAAATTAAATGTTTAGTAGGGCAAACCATGTTATCCTTTTTTATTGTAATTCTTCTGACTTGAATCACACCCTGATCGAGAAGCCTTCAAGGATTTCAGATTCAGAAGGGTTTAACAAGTCAGGTTCAGAAATGACACCTCGGCAAGTATTAAGAGATCTTGTGGAGAACTTGAAGTGGACAGTCAAAAATGTTTTTGCAAGATAAAAAGGACTTTGATTGTATAGCAGATTTTGTTTCCACAAGCAAATCACCTGATCTTAATTTTTTAACCGATTTCGGTTCACCGATTCCTTGTAGAGCCTTTTGAATAGCGAAAGGAGATTTTTTGACATCTCACCATTGGGCAAGGATAAATCAAGAAACGTGCATTAATTGCTATCTGATCAATGTTGATGTTGGGTAAAACGAGGCCTTTACCCGGGCACGAAATTTCGGATCCATGAAGAGAGATGGTATTCATCCTGGTGTGGCTCCACCCACCACGGAGTCCAACAAGGGAGGCAGTGTGCCGGTCATCTGGCAAAAACCAGGCACGGCGCTTACCTGGAGTACACCCAGAATATAGTGCTACAGCATCAGGGCGAGGATCCAACGGGTAAACCCGCCACCCCTTATCTGCAGCACTAACCCTACAGCAATGTCTCCGAAAAGACTCATCACCAGCCGATTGACAGGAGCGGGCTCACTCCTGCCACCGTCTACAGCGAAGCGTGGGCCAAAGGGAACGCAAAAGGTATCCCCAGGACACCATTTTCCTCCTTACGGGACGCCGCACACGGCAAACATGCGGGTCGGAAAACCAACGGTGTTAGTCGAAAACAAAGAAATAATACGCAAATAATTAATGATCGAAAAAAATTAAACGAATTAACGCAATACAAAAAGAAAAAATATAGTATTATTAATGAATAAGTAATCTAATAAAAATAATAATCAATCATTTGTACATGTAAATTTAAAATTGTCTGTGTCTAGACGGGAAAAGAAGAAAAGGAAAATTGAATGACAAGAGGGTCGAAAATAGAGAAGGATCACTAGGGTACCTCGGGTTCGTGACACCCGAGTTTACCAAAGACAGTAAACCCCTTGGGAAAAGGAAAAGATCACTAGGGTACCTCAGGATTGTGACACCCGTACTCACCTAAAGAAGGTGAGCCCCCTGAGGAGCCACGGAGATCGAATTGTTTCAAATATTTCCTTTCGCGTGGCACACTGAATCATATTGATAGATTGGTTTTGCACACCGCATCTAAAAGTTTGGCGACACCTGATCCGGAAGGAAATCGAAATACTTTGAATGTATTCACAAAAACCTGTATAAGAAATCAGGATTTTTAATTCGGTTTAATGATAAAAGGTTCATTTGAAAGGAAATCTCACGCTATCTATTATTGTCTAACTTAGTAGAAATATTTTTAGTACTAAAAGTCGTTACAATTTGAAATTATTCAATTTCAGCTGAAACTAATATAATTTTTTGAAATAAAACCCAAGTCATTTAAGTACTGTGTAAAAAAATAAAAACATATTAAAGTATCAAACATTCCAAAACATATGTAACTAAGAAACTGAAGAAATATAGTGCTTACATTCACAATTATTCGAAAAATTAAACTGGCCTTCTTGAATTTACGATTGCTAATATCGTCACAGATGTATTGTAACTTATATTAAGGGGTTTACCACTGATAAACCAACACAGAAAACATTCAGCATTCATTTAAGGAGCTCTACTAATGCAGGTAAATCACCCTTTAAAAGGGAAATGTTCATCCGCCAGCAAACCGGTTCTTAAATTCTAATAATTCGAGTGATTTATTAATTGTTCTTTAATTTTTCTCTCTTAAATGACACGAGGGCTGTTAAAGACTGACTCAGCTATTTCAAAAATTGATCGGTTTCGATCAGATGACAAAGACGATATCTTACTCTCACATCCCTCTCCAAACTTAAACACTTTGAGGACTTGGAGCTTCGCACATCAGCATCTCAACACGGCGGATCTTCAGCAACTCCAGTATTCAAACCCATAATTCAAGAGAAATAAAGTCGGTTGCGAGTACGCAACCAGTACCAAAGTTACAGAACCATTCAATCAGAGACAGAATGTGTTAAGTGAGTGAATATTAACGTCGCACTATTCAGCTACTCCGCAACTTTTCGAGACAATACTAGGCTTGAACTCAATGCACGCCAGCCATGAGTCCGTTACCTTCACCACTAGGCTACCGCGGCCACATTTGCATTGCTACACTTTTTCCCGTCATAATTGAACGAGACAGTTTCATTTCTCCAGTCATAATAGCCTACATAATGGCTGTCGATCTGAGTTTTCCCAACACGATTTGAATAATAAGATACCTTTCTATTTAATACATAAATCACGATTACACTTTCAGGTTTATCAGCAGCAGTATAATTGAACAAAACCTTTATTTCGTGCACACTTTAGAGCCATGCATAAGAAAGAAACGATTTTTAAAGGGAATTCTTTAAAAGCTTTAAAGTGCAGCGCGAATTGGGCGAAAACGAAGTATTTAAGATAATGTTTTCTCTAACGAATCATTATCTTTAATTTGAAATGTGACAAATTCTTTCTCTTTCTCTAAAAAAACAACTAAACTCAATTTCATTTTCATGAATTATGCATAAAAGAATTTCCAAAGAAGTAACTGAGAGGCGTAATTTCGAATTCTACGCCTAAATGAACGCGAAACTTAACGTTGCTCTAAATATTTTAGTAACTACTTACTGTTTCGGTACCAAATTCATCTGGAAATTAGCTAAACGTGTTATCTTTCTGATTATCATTCTAATGTGCACGTAGGTGTTGCTAAGAGTAATTACCAGAGCGCAAAGAATAAATCAGCTTTTAAATTTGTGTGTGTGTACCTAGTTATATTAGTTACTAGATACTCAATTCGCTTTGGATCGTGAACGTTATTCCTTTTGCAAAGATCCCAAATAGTATTTTGATTCAGAAACCGCTTAATTGAATTAATACGTTTATTTATTATTTAATATAGAACAATCACTCTTTAATTCATAGTGATCTCAAGAAATGTTAAAATACATTTAAAAAAATGTTTCACGCCATTAGTAATAGGTTTTTCAAGAGCTCTGTTTCTAAATGTTAGACTCCCTTTAAATTATATTTCACCTTTTTATTATTTTTAATAGTTCCATTTTAATGAAGTTAACTTCAAATAGATATAAAAATTAATTTAGTGTAGATGTTTTCAATTTTCTATTTAAATTTATGAAAATAAATGGAATCAAGAAGGACACAGTTAACAATTCCTTTTTTTTATTACTTTAGTTATTTCAGAAATAATATCTTCATTATTAGAAACACGCAGGTAAAAAGGTTTGTAAAAAATTAAGACAGTGCCAATATTAATGCCAATTTTATGTACACAAGAACACTCTAAGATAAAATTAATATGCTTCAAAACATACACATATTATAATTCAGGTAATTCGGGAGAAACATGCCAGTTTGTGTTAATAGTACTTTTATGCGCCGATAGATAGCAATACTGGGCCACTTATATGAAGAGTCCGGTCCAACATTAAGCATGGCTTGTGAATTTATCTGAATCGATCGTCTTTAATCGGCCTTATTTTTCGACCTTTTGAGCATTTAAAAAGTGGTGAGTACAGCTTTTATAATATTCCGTTCCTCATATTTAAAGTCCATAAACGTACTTGTTATTTTAAATAAGATATTAGCAATATGAGTGAGTTACGCATAATGTTACACGTACGATGCATGTAGAGGCGAACATAACACTGTAACAAAACAGGAAATAAGCGTATGGTGCATTTTCTCTCTATACTTGGGGGAAGACGCCTCATAATTCAGAAATAAATTAAATTAACTTAAAAATTTTTTTTTTAATTTTGTAACACTGTATATACTATGGTATAAAATATAAATGTAATTAAAAATTATTATAATTAATAATACTTAAACGCAATTAATGATAATTTGTCTACCACCATCGTTGCCTCCATCAGCACAAAACACGGGAGCACAGCTCTATTCCTCTGGTTAGAAAACGCAAACCAACCAGGCGTAAAAGTCTAACATCAGAAGTCTTAACTGAATCAGAGAAAAGAGCAACTATGCGGGAAAAGGCTCGAAGAAAGCTAGAAAAGGCAGGTAAGGTCAAAACAAATAACAAGAAACCTTCAAAGAAACAGAAGAAAGAGATGCGTCAGTTTGTCATCCTCAAGCGAAGAAACTCCTCCAGATACTAGTGGTGACAGTTTTAATGATAATAATGATGATTTTTGTGCTGTGTATATAGGGTACTTTTATGCTAAAAAATGTCCCAAATGTTACTGGATTCAGTGCATCGAATGCAACAAAAGGTTTGTTCGAAGATTGCAATGATAATCATTTGCACTGAGTGAAATGTTGTGTAGGCTATTATTCGAATGTGTACTATTATTATTCTTAGCAAGCTAATTATGAAAGAATTTAATTTTTTGTTTTTGTTTTTCTGTAGTTTTTGTTACTTCATATTTACTTTTGTAATGCTTCCTTAATTTTTTTACTGTGATGTTGTTACATCTTACTCCATGACCGGTGGCATCTTCCACCATATATAGGGAAAAATGCTACAGTTAAATGAATTTCCTTAACATTAAATTTCTTATTTACCTTCCTACTAAGAAGAAAGAACTAACTTGTGTTCATAGCCAATTAAATGTTGAAAAATAAAGTGTATTATTTTCATGGTCTTGCCATTTCAATTTTCTATGTATTTATCCAAAAATCTGTAAAAGTGGCTACTTCCCCCGATTGAACTTATCATTGTAATACGTCAACAACATATTTAGCAAAAAAAGTTTTCTTGAAAAATTTATTGCAATTTATTTAAATACGCGGATTAAATTTTTATATTTGAAAATCTTATTTTCACAAAAACTTTTCAAATTTGAAAGTATCAATAAAAATTATATATGAAAAATAAGAATTCTAAAATAATCTAGAACCCCAGCCCCCCCCCCCCCGAAAGATTTTAATCTATCAATCATATCGACTGGAAATGCCACCGTACTTTTCTCTTTTTTTCAGTCTATCAAAATTATATACAGCTGTGTCAATAGAAGGTTTTTTAAACATTCGATGTATATAAAAATCACTTCCATTCTCTTTTTTTTTTCCGAAAAGGTTCTTAATTCTCTGCAACAGTTGACTGTTTTTATTTACAAAAGAAAAAAAATCACAAAAGTGAGGTGATATATGACCGCACAAAAAGCATTTATTTGAGATCAATGTGTGTGTGTGTGTGTGTCAGGAGTAGAAATTCTCGAGTAAATCCTCTCATAATTTTTCTATATGCTGCATAATTTAGTTGAAAGGATTGACACCCCCCCCCCTTTCATCTTGCTTTTCATACTAAAAATACCGATGATGGATGTTTTGACTTAGCTACGAGTAAAAAAAAATGATGGAAGCTAAAATGATTTATGATGAATTACATTCCCATTGGGATGCTTTATTGATTTTTCAGTTCTTATATAACATAACTTTCCAATCCTTATTGATTAACTTGATGATCACTTTAGTCACATATATTTATTGTTGGGTAAAATGAATGATTGTTTCTAAGTAATAATTTTAAATGATTTTTGGAAAAATAGTTGATGGGATGAATTTGGGGAAAAATTTCGAGTATGAACAAATATATCTAATATATAAAATTCTCCTGCCACAGTGTTTGTAACCAAACTCCTCCGAAACGACTTGACCAAATCTTACGAAATTTTGTGCATATATTCAGTAGGTCTGAGAATAGGATGTAAACTATTTTTCATTCCGATATTGCAATTAGTTAAAAAGATATTAATTAAAAACCTTAAAACGCCTAATTGTTTTACTCCTGCTGGTTGTTTACTTGGCAGAACTTCCATTCCTTTTCGGCCGAACGGTGATCCGAAGTTTTTCCACCATCTTAAAACTGCCATCCAATTTTTACCGTTGAAATCAGACAAAAAATAATTACAGAATCGTAAAGATAATTTATTTCGCCACAATACGGTATAATTTTTTTTTTTTTTTACAAAATAATGATATTTTCTATATTGTAAGAATTTTTTTTAAAAGGTTTAAAACTGATGCGTTTTTATGCAAATTATTTCTAAATTGTTTCGTATGAATTTGTTTTCGTGTTATAAAAAGGATATTCTGCACTAAATAACTTCAAGCCTTTCTCTTTTAGTTCCAGTCATTTAAAAAATAAAATTCTCAAAACCTTTTTTTTATAGATTTTTCAAAAAATACTCAATATTTTAGCTTAACATTGAATAACTTTGTCATTTATGAAAATAATCGCACGAAACTTTATTTCAGTGTGTAAAAGAATACTATCCGTAATCTGTATGAAGATTGAAAAAATTGCGCAAAAAATACGGATTTTAAAATTTTGTTTGTAATTTTCGTAAAAAACCGTTTTTGCGAGAAATAATTTAAACAGTATTTTTTGTACATTTTTTTTTATTTAAAACTACTTTATTGTTGCAATTAATTCGTGAAGTTTGAAAGCATTAACTTAAAATTATGCCCTAAAAATAAAAATAATTAATAAAAAATACGCGATTTTACAGTTAGCCAAACCTTGGAGTCGAAAAATAGTTTTGCGCCAAAGACCTTTGAACTGTTAAACCGTCGACCGCATCCAACTCAAGGGTTACAGTAAAAAGTTCTGCCTTAAACAGGGGGAAATCAGTAAATTTGGCGAGTAAAAAAAATGCGAGTGAAAAAGTCATTTTTGCTTCAATTTTCGTCATTTTTTCTTTAGATAATTTTCAAAATTAAATCATTATAGATGTTAGATTAAGATGACAAAATGTATTCAATACATTTCTGAGACTCATTTAAAATATTTATCAGTATCAAAATTTTTGTTCTCTTTCATAAAACTTATAAAACTTTAAAATAATGCCTAATGTATAAATCTTTTTTGACATATAATTTCATAATAAAAACGCAAAATTTGCCCATTTCGAAATTTTTTTCTTTGAATTTTTCAGTTAAATAAGCACTACTTCCTTAGAAAAAAATAAAAGCTATGTTCAAATAAAAAAATTTTCATTATTAATTGCGTGTTATTAATATATCAAAAATCACTAAATTGGCATGTCACAATTAATTGCTAAATGAATATCTTTAATCAATATTAGTATAAAATAATTAATTTTTTGTATTTTATGATTTCTTCTAAAATGAATAAATATAGATGAATTTAAATGAAAATGATTTTTAAAAAATTCATTGATCATTTAGAATCAGTGATTAAAAAAATAAAATGCCGAAAAATATCTTTTTTTTTAAAGAATTTTTTAAAAAAACTTTTTTTTCTTCAAAACAATGATATTTTGAATATTTTATTTTTTTCTAAAATGAATCAAAATCGTTGCGTTTAAATAAAAATGATTTTTAAAACTTTTAGAATCAGTGATTTAAAAAATCAAAAGCCAAAAACTTTTTTGAACAAATTTTAACAAAACACTCAAAATACTTAAAACAATCATTTAATAATTTCTTCTTTTATAAAGAAAATTGCATGAAACTTTTTCCAGTGCGTCGAACATTTCAAAATTTCCTCATAATTTTACTTCAAGATTTAAAATAGTAATAAAATTTTGTAATTTGAAAAATTTCTACTTTTCTGTCTTTTTTCAACTTATAATATTTTTAAAAAGGCTACATTTTCAATTCCGAGGACTAAAAAATTGCAACGAAAGAATTGAAAAGTGAGTGAGTGATTTATAAATTCGCCCTGTTCGCCTATTCGAGGGTTTTTAGCGACGGATCTCGAAATGTTCAACCATCGTCAAGTGACGAGGACGACACATAAGCTTTTACTCAACCTCTCCTAAGTACCACACCACACCAACGCAAGAACACATTTCGAAAATGGGAGTTTTAATATCATAGTTAAAGAAATCATTCACATCACGCATATACACACATAAGTGCTATCGTCCTGAGGGAAACAAGAAATTCCCATGAGGATTAAGTTATTCACTGGTAAAAGCCCGTGCAACGGCGGGCTAAGCGGAGAGGAAAGAAACAAAGAAGTAAAAGTAATTTCGAGAAATAATATTGGAAGTGCTGATTTTGTGAAAGAGAAGGGAAAATGTTAAACGAGAAAGCCATGACACGCACATCGTACACGTCACACCCACACAAAAGAGCTGGCGTCAGAGTGAGTGAGTGTAGGGTTTAATGGCGCAAGAGCCGATTTCGGCTAAGCTGCGCCAATCAATTGTTAAAATATTAAAAATCCATTTAAAATACTCAAATATAGTTAAAAGCCCTCACACAAATAAACAACAATCAGATTTTGGTGGGGCACACCCCACCAAGTCAGACAAGTTTAAAACAGTTCAGAGTGAGTGAGTGAGTGAATGTAGGGTTTAATGGCGCAAGAGCCGATTTCGGCTAAGCTGCGCCAATCAATGGTTAAAATATTAAAAATACATTTAAAATACTCAAATATAGTTAAAAGCTCACACAAATAAACAACAATTAGTTTTTGGTGGGGCACACCCCACCAAGACAGACAAATTAAAACATTTCAGAAAAAGAAAATCAAAATATTTTATATTCAAGTAAAAAATTGCTAATAACAAGTTTTTGGTGGGGATTACCCCCACCAAGTCCGATAATTATGATTCAATCGCGCCCCTTCCGGTGCTTGGTCGGAGTTAAATATTTTTTTTCTATAACTTCTGCTTCAACATCATATATGAGAGAGCACATGTCATTTTCTTCTTCTTCTTCTTCTTCGGAAGTCTGTACTGGAGAACTCTTTATCGGTATGTGTGGTGCCATTTTTATATACATAGCTGTTTCGTTTATTTTTTGTAGTAGCTTTTTCGTTCTTGCTCGAGATTTTGTATGTTTCCTTTTTTAATATTGTATTATACCTGCAGAAGGGAGTCGAGTACGTGTGAGTGAGTTTTGGGTTTTATGGCGCAAGAGCCAACTTTGGCTATGCTGCGCCAAACATTCGTTAAAATATTAAAATATAGGACGAAATATCTAAAAATAATGAAAACACAGTTTCAATAAAAGTTAAAATTTCAAATTGCATAAAAATTGGTTTCCAATGATTAAAAGTAGAACAATTTTTGGTGAGGGGTTTCCCCTCATCACACATGTCAGATAAGATCTTAAAATAACAGACATCTTAAAAACAGATAAATGAAAAGAGTGTAAATAAAAGTTATAAAATTTCTTAATAAAATCTAGACCGTAATTTTAATCGTTTCTGAATCGGTGGGGTGGGGGATTCCCCACCAAATTCAATAAGTATAATTGAGAAAAGGTCAGTTTCTATTTTTAGTAGGGGTTAAAAGTAAAAATCCTTTGTGATATGTTTTTCCGTTTTTATACGTGAAGTTAGGATCCGGTTCATATTCCTCCTCCTCATCCTCCACGTCGTACATAATAGTGTCTTCCTCATCCGTAGTATATTCGACAGGTGCGGACTTTTTGGGTTTATGTGGTGTCATTTTGATTTCTACATTCGGTTTATTATTTTTTTTAGGGGGCCGCTTTTTGTTACGAGGTTTTGAAGATTGAGTTGTGGAAGGTATGGTATTGGATTTGGTCGTATCAGTTGAAAGAACAGGACTTGTTTCATTTGTTAAAGGTGTAAACATTGATACTGTGGATGAAGAAGGTGCTTTACTGGATGAGGCAGATGCACAACTGAGGTAGATAGACTAGTAGATGTGGTGGGTGACACTGTAGAAATGGGGCATGTCGAAGGAGAAGGTGTTTGTTTGGATGAGGATAATGCGACAGATTCAAGAAAACTATTGGACGTGGAGGGAGCATTAGTAAACAAAGGAATAGGTGGCTGAGAATCTGATACGGATGCAATATTAACGGAAGATGAGGATGGTATGAGTTGTGCTTGAGTTGAGGTACATGATTTGTTAACTGTAGGAATTCTGGATGGCATTTGTTGTGGAACGGGAGTCGAGTACGGGAGTTGGAAGAGGAAGCAGATATATTTGATGAAGTTTCCATAGGGCTGAACGGGGTGGTGCTGGTAGTAGTAGTAGGAATTGGTATAGGTAACTGAGGATCATTTAATATGGCTGGTATTTCTGAGGATGTGGAAGGAAGAAGATGTACCTGAGTTGAAGATGTGGAGTGAGTGAGTTTTGGGTTTTATGGCGCAAGAGCCAATTTTGGCTATGCTGCGCCAAACATTTGTTAAAGTATTTAAAAAAAGCCGATGAAATATAAAATATATATTTATATATGTGCATGCCTGCATGCACATACATAAAAATTAAAGTTAAAATAGTTTAAAATTATTTTGTCAAATGAGGTATAAAAATCCAATTTTAAAAATAAAAGCAAACAGATTTTGGTGGGGGGTCTCCCCCACCAAGTCAGACAAGGATAAAACAGATGTATGAAAAAAAGTGATACGATGATGCTTAAAAACAGGACAATCGATTAAAATGTGACGCACTGTGTACAAGACCTTACATGAAGGACATTGAGGAGCATCTTCCCCCAACAACAAATGCCTGTGTGTGAAGCGAGTATGACCAATGCGAAGACGAGTCAACTTGACATCAGTCCTTCGCATTGGCATCACAGGCCATGCTCCAATGACAGGTTTCACAGAGTGCAGTTTGTTATCAAACTGCTGACTCCATGATTCCTGCCATGCTGTAAAAATATGATGCCGGATGACACGCTTCATATCTGATAGCGGAACAGCTAGTGGAAAAAATGTCGTCGCTGACCGAGCCGCACTGTCCGCCTGCTCATTGCCAATAATCCCTACGTGACTGGGTAGCCAGCAAAACAATATATCAAAACCCTTGCTATATAGTCGACTAACGATGTCGAGTGCATTACACACCACTGGATGGCACCGATCGTTGTAATTTTCAAGCGCTTCCAATACACTCATGCTATCAGTATAGATGCAGTATTTACGAGGTGAACAGGAGTCGATTAATTGAAGTGCACGGTATATGGCGACAGCTTCGGCAGTGAAAACACTGCAAGAAGTGTCGAGCCTATAACCGAGCATGTTATCTTCAATCACGACGCCACAACCTGCGTAACCTGCACGTTTCGAACCATCTGTAAAGATGGGCGAATACGCACTATACCGACTGCGATGGTAAGAGAAAAGGCGCTGAAAGACAACAGATGGGACAGTGGTTTTACTGTACGAGGCAAAAGGGTTTATATAGTGCAAACGTGGCATATTCCAAGGTGGAAATCGCCAAAGGTTTCGTTGCTGGATGTCCACGTTAGGTAGGTCGAGATCAGAGAGCATGAGCTTCATCCTATCCATAAAGGGCCGCTTGTTAGATGGTCGGGCATCATATAATCTCTTCATGCTGGTACTGATGTACATGTTTTTTAAAGGATGGGAAGGTAATGACAAGACCTTAAAATAATAGGTAAGTGAAAGTTTCCTCCGTCGTAAGTCCAGAGGGAGC
Organism: Trichonephila clavata; assembly: GCA_019973975.1. Taxonomy (NCBI): domain Eukaryota; kingdom Metazoa; phylum Arthropoda; class Arachnida; order Araneae; family Nephilidae; genus Trichonephila; species Trichonephila clavata. The sequence continues at coordinate 7,012 of BMAO01037924.1, read as the reverse complement.
TGATTTGAGTTGCCGTAGAGACTCTGCACTGGGGATGTGCGAAACGCTCCAGAGCATATTCTCAATGACATATGATGGAGAGGGTCAAGTTTTTCTAGAGCAGAATTGCACGCCGATCCGTATACCACACATCCGTAGTCGATACGAGAAAGTACGCTGGCTTGATACACTCTGAGTAATGATGTTCGATCCGCCCCCCAAGAGGTGTTGGACAACACCTTCAAGAGGTTTAAAGACTTTTCACACTTCTTCCGCAAATGTAAGATATGCGGAAGGAAGGTGAGTCGGCGGTCGAAAATTACTCCGAGGAAACGTACATCGGGGACTACGGGAATTTGTACATCACGGATGCGTATTTCGGGGTCGGGATGAATACCCCGTTTGCGGCAAAAGTGCACGCAGCAACTCTTGCTCGCAGAAATACTGTGACCGTTCGTGTCGCACCATTTAATAATATTATTGACGGCAGTTTGTAACTGTCGCTCAATATGTCGCATGTCCGAGCCTTCGCAACTAATTTGCAGGTCATCAACGTATAAAGATGCCTGTATAGAGGGCGATAAAATATTTAAGATGGGTGAAATATGACATATAAAAAGGGTGACGCTCAAAATACTCCCCTGAGGCACACCCTCAGCTTGAGTAAAAGGAGAAGAGAGAGTGCCACCAAGTCTTATTCTAAAAGTGCGGAGATTTAAAAAGTTTTTTATAAATATTGGCAAATTGCCTTTAAAACCAAAATCAAAAAGAGTGCGAAGGATCCCATAGCGCCAAGTACGATCATATGCCTTCTCGATATCGAAGAAGATGGAAACCAGATGGTTCCTCCGGACAAAAGCATTTCTTATTTTGCTTTCCAGCATTATCAAATTATCGAGAGTGGACCTTCCCTTACGGAAGCCACTCTGAAACAGAGGAATGCATCGGTTCTTTTCTAGCTGATACACGAGACGGGCATTGACCATACGTTCTAGTGTCTTACAAAGGCAGCTCGTGAGTGCTATCGGTCGATAGCTGAGAGGGTCCTTTGGATCTTTTCCAGGTTTTAGGATGGGAATCACTATGGCTTCTTGCCATTGAGTAGGATACACCTGCTCCCTCCATATTCGGTTGAATAGGTACAGGAGTCTTACTAGTGAATCCTTGTTCAAATGGCGAAGCAATTCATAAGATATTCCATCAGGACCTGGACTAGTATTATGGGCCGATGATAAGGCCCTCTTCAATTCCCACATGTCAAAGTCACAGTTGTATGGTACAGGCTGTCGACACCTGAAGTTGATAGGTGTCCGCTCTAAACGACTCTTAGTTGTCTGAAATACAGGGCTATATGAATCGGAGCTGGACACACTAGCAAATGTTTGGCCAATCAAATTGGCCACATCAACAGGCGACGAATAAATAGCCGACGATGTTTCCAATATCGGAATGGTAAAGTCCCGATAAAGGCCATTCGCGGCTTTCACCTTTCTCCATAACTGTTTACTTGTAGTGGACGATGTTATTGAAGATATATACTGGATCCAAGATTCTCTCTGACTTTGACGTCGAATTCTACGAGCTGACGCTTTTGCACGTTTGAACGCTATGAGATTTTCTGTGGTGGGGTACCTCCTGAAAATACCCCACGCCCTCCTTTGTTCCTTTTTTGCTTGTTGGCAGGAAGAATTCCACCATGGTTTGCACAGCTTCCGATTAGAATAAGATGTTTTCGGAATGGCTGCATCGGCAGCATTTCGAATAGCTTCAGTGACGTTGAATACGGCATCATCAACTTCTCTGCTCTGGACCATTGTGCCGGTGATAACCGCTAGCCGTGTGAATTTATCCCAGTCAGCGCGATGAAAATGATATGTGGAAGGGCGATATTTTGCCCTCGCACCACTAACATGCGAGACTAGGAGAGGGAAATGATCACTATTGTGTAGATCTTGTTCAACCTCAAGATTCAACATCGGTAGCAGTGTTGGCGAACAAATGGCAAGATTGAGGGTGAGTGAGTGAGTGAGTTTTGGGTTTTATGGCGCAAGAGCCAATTTTGGCTATGCTGCGCCAAACATTCGTTAAAATATTAAAAATCCATTAAAAATACTCAAATATTGTTAAAAGCTCACACAAATAAACAACAATAAGATTTTGGTGGGGCACACCCCACCAAGTCAGACAAGTTTAAAACATTTAAAAAAAAAATCAAAATTTTATATTCAAAAAAATTGCTAATAACAAGTTTTTGGTGGGGGTTACCCCCTCCAAGTCCGATAAGTATGATTCAATCGCGCCCCTTCCGGTGCTTGGTCGGAGTTAAATATTTTTTTTCCATAACTTCTGCTTCTTCTGCTTCAACATCATATATGAGCATGTCATTTTCTTCTTCTTCTTCGGAAGTCTGTACTGGAGAACTCTTTACCGGTATGTGTGGTGCCATTTTTATATACTTAGCTGTTTCGTTTATTTTTTGTAGTAGCTTTTTTGTTCTTGCTCGAGATTTTGTATGTTTACTTTTTGAATATTGTATTATACCTGCAGAAGGGAGTCGAGTACGGGAGTTGGATGAGGAAGCAGATATATTTGATGAAGTTTCCATAGGGCTGATTGGGGTGGTGCTGGTAGTAGTAGTAGAAATTGGTATAGGTAGCTGAGGATCATTTGCTATGGCTGGTATTTCTGAAGATGTGGAAGGAAGTAGATGTACCTGAGTTGAAGATGTGGAGACTGCAGGAATTGAGGGTGATGTACTTGCCTTTTGATTTGCAGAGGGTAAGGGTTTAAGACATTGTAATGGAGGGCAGATTACTTTCGTTATATTTGGATCGGTTTGAGTAGTACTGGATATAGTTGAAGGTTTAATGGCTTTTGCATATGTGCGAGATATTTGTGGGACAACCAATTTACGGGCTTCAGGATAAGATATATTTTTATTTGTTTTGATTTCCTGTATCTGTTTCTCTATTTTCCATTTAGGGCATAATTTAGAAACCGATGAATGGGGCTGTGAGCAGTTTATACATTTCGGCTCTAGATTGCAATCTGAGGAAGCTTGTCCAACAGATGCACATCTAGAGCATGTTAATTGTCCCCGGCAAGAAGTTTGAGAGTGACCGAACCTCTGGCACTTAAAGCAGCGCAGAGGATTCGGTACATAGGGACGGATTTTACAGTTAAGGTAGCTAGCTTTAATGTTTGATGGTAAGTTAGGGCTATTGAAGGTTAGAATTAAATGTTTAGTGGGGAAAAGTGAAGTGTCTTTTTTTATTGTAATTCTTCTGACCTGGGTAACACGCTGATCAGCAAGTTCTTCCAGGATTTCTGCTTCAGAAGCACACAAAAGATCTGTTTCGGAGATGACACCACGACAAGAATTTAAAGATTTGTGAGGAGTTACTGTTAATGGGGAATCTAAAAAGGTTTTCGCCATTAGGAAAGATTTACTTTGTAAGGCAGATTTAGTTTCAATCAATAAGTCCCCAGATCTTAATTTTTTGATGGATTTTGGCTCTCCACCTATCCCTGTCAAAACTTTTTGAATTATAAACGGAGATTTCTTTGACATTTCATTGTTCGGTAGTGATATAATTAAAAATCGAGAATGTGCAGCAATATTATCAATAGCAATTGTGGGTAAAATAAGGCCTTTACCCGGGCACAGCATATTAGGTTCCATAAATGCGAAACAAACTTCATTCTGGCGTGGCTCCACCCACCACGGAGTCCAACAAGGGAGGCAGTGTGCCGGTCATCTGGCAATTGCCAGGCACGGCGCTTACCTGGAGTACACCCAGAATATAGTGCTACAGCATCAGGGCGAGGATCCAACGGGTAAACCCGCCACCCCTTATCTGCAGCACTAACCCTACAGCAATGTCTCCGAAGAGACTCATCACCAGCCGATTGACAGGAGCGGGCTCACTCCTGCCACCCGTCTACAGCGAAGCGTGGGCCAAAGGGTACGCAAAAGGTATCCCCAGGACACCATTTTCCTCCTTACGGGACGCCGCACACGGCAAACATGCGGGTCGGAAAACCAACGTTGTTAGTAAGAAAACAAAGAAATAATACGAACATCAAAATAAATTGTCGAAAAAAATATTAAACGAATTTAACGCAATACAAAACGAAAAATATAGTATTATTAATGAATGTGAGTAATCTCAAAAAATTAATCTATCATTTTGTACATGTAAATTTCGAAAAATTGTCTGTAGTCTAGACGGGAAAAGAAGAAAAGGGAAAATTGAATGACAAGAGGGTCGAAAATAGAGAAGGATCACTAGGGTACCCCGGGTTCGTGACACCCGAGTTTACCAAAGACAGTAAACCCCTTGGGAAAAGGAAAAGATCACTAGGGTACCTCGGGATTGTGACACCCGTACTCACCTAAAGAAGGCGAGCCCCCTGAGGGGGGCAAGATCGAGGGAGTGAAATGTCCTAGTGGGTGCATGGAAATACGTTTTCTCGTCCTTGTTAAGCAGACAGAGACAGTGATCAGAGATCAACTGTTCGATCTGCCGCCCACGAGAATTTGTATCATCCTGCCCCCACAGATGGCTATGTCCGTTAAAGTCACCGGGCAAAATAAAAGGAGCTGGCAATTGACTGATTAATTGATTCAAATCCACTTGCTTCACAACATCATTGGGTGGTAAATAAACAGAACAGACTGTGACTAAAGAATGGATATGTATCCGTACTGCCACAGCCTGTAATGATGTGTGCAGTGTGACGACATTACTGGGATAAAGATGGGACGTGAAAAGGCATACACCTCCAGTTAGAGATGCATTACCATCTACATCCCGTCGTACACAATTATAACCACGCACTCGCATTGTCATGGTACTCTTCAGAAAAGTCTCCTGAAGAGCAACACATGCGGGCTGGTACGTGGAAATGATGGATTTGAGATCATCTAGCCGAGTTCTTAGTCCACGGCAGTTCCAGGAAACAAAGGAGGTCATCACGTTATAGCACTCGCTCCTTGTAAGGAGCTAGGAGTCGATGGACAGTTGGAGAGATCTTCCATTAGGCATTCATCACTCTCCGAAGTGTGAAGAATAAGTACATCGTCTTTTTTATCTTGCGGGTTTTTCGAGAGGTTAGACCTCTTTTTTTTGTTTGACATCACGCCAGATTCTTTAATTCGGGTTTTTTTGTTTTTTTTCTTAATGGGTGAAGTTGATACTATTTTATTTGTATCCACTGCAATACTAGTGGATATTGGGGTTTTATCGAGATCTATTTCATCACTTTGGGTGCCTTTTGTTTCGAAAGTTTTTTTGGTTGCAGCTGCGTAACTTTTTCCAGAATTTGGCGTGCGTGATAATACAACACGCCGAGCCTCTGGATATGATAGTTTATTTTTAATTTTGACTGCCGTTATCTCCTTTTCTGTTATCCATGTAGGACATGACCGGGAAAATGACGAATGTTCCCCTTTACAATTCACACATCGTTCCTTGGCTTTGCAGTCATTGCTGTCATGGCCTACCTCTGCACATCTGGCGCAGGTTGGTTGGCCACGGCAGACTGTTTTTGAGTGTCCGTATCTCTGGCATTGAAAGCATTGTAGCGGATTCGGAATATATGGTCTTACAGGGCAATGGATATACGCGGCCTTAACGGACTGTGGGAGGTCAGGCGTCGAGAAGGTCAGGATGAGGTGCTTAGTGTTAAGCACCTGTCCATCCCGCCGAATCGTAATTCGTCTGACTCCACAGACCTTTTGATCCTGCATATTCTCCAATATTTCCTCTGTTGAAACATTCAACAAATCCGCTGCAGAGATGACGCCTCGCGAAAAGTTCAAGGTGTTATGTGGAACGACAGTGATATCAAAATGGGCCATTTTATGAAGGTTCATAAGGGCTGCAGACTGTTTCGCTGATGTCACTTCGAGGAACAAGTCCCCGGAGCGCATCTTACGGATTGTCTTAACCTGCCCTATACTACTTGTAATCGCCTTCTCGATCAGAAAAGGTGATACGGCTGAAAAGGTATTAACGGTTTTCATAATAAAAAATCTAGCGGAATCGCTACATGCCTGTTGCAATGCGTTCAATGATGTCATTTTAATCGATTCATTTTGTTGCTCCCTTACGGGAGATATTGACGGAATCTGGCCTCCGTCAAGGCACAAAGACCCTGGGCTTAATGACGGGGTCGAATTTTCGACCCGGTCAGCCCAAGAAAAGTTCGCTGCCTCTGGAGGCAAAGGAGGTAGGCCGTTTTTCTCCATAGGAGGCAAATCGATTTTCACTATATTTGTCTCCATTTTTGGCAAAAACACGGATTACTTCCAGTTCCATCGTAGCCCCCGCCAGGCCACGAATTCCCACACTTTTCTAACGTGCCAAGTGGAACCGCCGGAGGATTCTTCAAAGCTAGACAACGGGGAAACCCCCATAACGTGCTGCCGGGCACGGTCCAAGGCCGAAGCCAAGGAGGATTTCTCGATATGAACGAGTCCCCGTCGCCTAGCCATCCGCTACCAAGACCCTCAACCTCTAGGACGTTTTCGGTATAACGTACCTCAAATCCGTCGCCAGCGACGCACGCAACTCTTCCGCCGCATACCCTACCCCGCAACGGTCCTTTCCACTGCCCAAATAGTATCCCTCGCGGGAGAGGCTACAGGGTGGTACTGAGACCCCTTAGAGCTAAGGCTAGGTACGCAGCATATCGGTATTGATACGCCGCCGACCTGTTAATATGTTAATTAAAAAAAAAAAGAGAGGATTTTTTTTTAAAGTTTTTAAAACATATCTTTTAAATTTTTTTGGATTTTTCAATTTTTTTGCTTAAACAATGTTAAAAAATTAATAGGAAAGCAATAATCGTGGGTTATGTAATTAAAACAGTGATATCTTATCACAAAACCATCGACCAAAGGAACTCCCAAAGCAAACAAATGTCCAAAAGAAAAAAAGGGGAGAGGGGGGAGAGGAAAATAAAGATCACTGGGGTCCCTCGGGAGCGTGAAACCCGTACTCACCTAAAGAAGGTGAGCCCCCTGAGG
>BMAO01037923.1:0-18818 GCA_019973975.1 Trichonephila clavata | reverse complement strand
CTGTAATTGTAAAGGGGATTGTAATTGAAACCGCATATATTTCAATCTAATGATCAAGCAAGAGCATTGTGAACTCGATCTCTTTCTTGCCTAGATTGTCTCTGCTCACTTGTTTCTGAAGATCGTTCTTCTCTTCTCCTTTTTGCTTGATTTGTAGATCGACCAATGACACTTCGCTTTGGTGGCATAATTGTGGGGTTAAATAAAACATATTTCCAATTATTTTTTTCGGTTGGAAATCAATAATATTGTATTAATAATTTATTCTCGTATTAATAATTGCAAAACTTTTTTTGACTGCATTTTTGTATTTATTAGAATTTGCTGGCGAAAAATTGAACATCAAACGCATTAATGTTGTTTTGTGTAAAACACAAAAGCAACATTAAAGGAAACCCAATTTATGTATTTAAAATATTTTAAATCTATTAAAGATTTCAATTTTTGTTTAAATACACGTGCAGAAATATCATGACGATCTGATGAAGAATTAATTATAATCGCGAGAATTAAATATCATCAAGAAATGAATGATATTGTGTTTGTAAATATACAATTGTTATTTTGATATTTTTGGGATATTTGTTCGAAAGCACCTAGAACCCCAAATCTTATTTTAAAAAAAAATTACAAAAACCTTTCCGGGATATACTTAATAACTTCTCAAATTTTCACGGCGATTGGATGTATGGATTTTGAGTCTATCGAGTACAGACACACATTCATTTATATATATATATAGATTGTGTGTTTCTGACCTTTACTTATAAAATGTTTATTTCACTCTAAATCAATTGAATTTCCTGAAACGTATTTTAATAATACAGCAGAAAATATGTATTAATATGCTGTAGAAACATTTTCAAACTTAGAAAGCCTATCTTTTTAAGACAGACTGGAAATCCTATGCTTATTGTTTAACAAAACACAAATATCGCACACATTTTAAAAGGAAATATATAATAGCGCGTATAGTATATTTTTTTCGAAGATGAAGAATTTTTAATACCAAACTGTACGAAGCGGAAAATGTCGTTGTTGACTCGATATGTTTTTAAGATTTATTAAAAATTTCAAAGTAGAAACAAAAGTAAAATATAAGGATTGCTCATATAACCTTTTTTAATAGTTAACAGAAGTTTTTTTTTCCTGCTATTTAATATTAAATAAAATGTTAACTAGCAGGAGACTGGCATAAATTTTCTATTTCATGGAAGCAAAAAACTAATATTTCGCAACAATTTGATCAACATTTAAAAAATGTGTGAACCAAATTATAAATATGTCAGGTCTGGAAAGTTTAACTTAAAAATTAAGGGAATATTAAATAAAAATAGAACGAACTCTTTACTACCGCGTAGGCATTGTAGGGTGAATAAGACCATATTTAAACGTTGCGCGCCAAGTGACTGCCATGTTGGATTCACTATGCTCGATGAACAGTAAAGAACTGATATTTTAAAGATGATGTCTTCCTTTGTTTATCAGTAGGCCTGGGGCTTGACGTATACATACTCAAAAAATGTCTCTTAGTAATAAAATATGTCTACTTTAGTTAAAAAATGTAATATTTTTTTTAATGTTTTGATTTTTTTATATTAACATCGAACGTTCTTTTAAATAAATATTTCTTTAATATATTTGGAGGTCCGTCGCCAATAGACCTCGCGCAGCTTTATGGGCGACATTAATATAACCTCTCTGCTTAATTTATTTACACAGTAAACACATTTTTGGGATTTCTTAAATCAAATAAATAAGTAAAATGCAACTTTCAAATGCATTAATAATAATATAAATAACATAGACCAATATTTGATTAGCTTCGTATTTCTCTTAAGACATCGATTTCACAGGAGTTTTTTAATCTATAATTTGCCTATACTTAGTTAAAATTGAAGAAATTAAAAAAAAAAAACCTTAATGAGAGAGAAATAGAAAGATATCTGTTGGAAATATTTTTTATTACACACGTAATGAAATTCAAATATAAGAAAAATATATATATGAAAATGTATTTCATCATCTTCTATACGCGGAATAATAACTTTAAATTGAAATTAAGTTACAACACATTAACCTTTAAAATATTAAAAATTAATGGAAGTTTCACAATGAATACATCAAAACATTATGAATATTTCACATAAAAGAACAATAGACTTTATTTTATATACATCATAAACCTAATAACTATAAAAATACATAAGAATACTTGAAAAATTAAAAGTGATATTTGAATCGTAGAATAAAAGTTTAGGAATATGAACTTTAACGTGAAGACTCATGTAGGGTGTATACTTTAATGAGATTCGTTTTGATGTTCTACATTATGCAAACGGATACTCTTTTCAGCTGACAATATTCAAGAACTAAGTATAAACAAAGATAACAGAGAAAACGAATAAAGACTACATCTGTTTTCTGGAAAATGGCCAAAAACAAAATGATATTGTGATTCCATCATGGTATTCAGTCCCACTTTTAGATCGCGTAGCCTTACAATAGGATTAGAACGAAAGAAAGAAACATATTTTACACAAAAAGAAATACAACTAAATTCGTTTTTGTACAACATTTCCTTAAAATATATGCCAAACGAAAAATAAAAAACGAAATGCATTGCCAAAGAGAGGGGAAAAAAAGAAAAACATTCTAAAATAAATACACTTCAAGCGTTTATTCAGCGTTGCCATCGGCAGATAAAAAAACAAACTTTCAACGATCTTTCTTTTTCTAACGATTTGCTAAACGACGAATAGAATGTATAAATCTTGTTTATATATCCAAGAAACTATATCCTTAAAACTGTGTGGTTATATATTCGGTATGGAAGGGGAAAAATAAAAAAAAGGAAAGGCCGAATTTCCGAACGATAAATACGGTGAAATCCGATTATTGAGCAAACTTCAGAAAGAGGAGAATTCGAAATGCGATAAAAGACGAGGAAGAACGATTTTGAACATTTTTCGCTCCAGCATTTTTAAATCAATAGGTTTCATCATGCGCTTCGTATAAACAATCGGATTGTCGGTTTAAATCCTGATGAGTATTCGTAAGGGATACGAAAATTCGTAAATTATTGCTTAATATATTGAAATTATGAAAGTCTTTATGATGGGCTTAAAATAAAAGTATTTTCAAGTTTCTTTTTTCAATATTTATCGAAAACGTGCATTTTTTCCATGATATTTTGTCAAATTATTTTTCGTTTTCCCATGGACTGTGGTTCTGAATGATTTAAGACATTTAGTTTATTTTGAAATGTAAATCATTGCTGTGAATTTTCGTACAGAATAGTAAATACGATCTAATTTTGCAAAAAGTGTATTATTCTAAATAAATATGTGTAAAGATTTTTTATTAAAATGTTGATTACAGCAACAAAATTATACGAACAATAAGAAAAAATCACTTTTAAAATTTGTTGAAATGGTTTTTGCACACTTTTTTAAAATTTTACAAAAAACTTGAATTATTAAAATAATTAAAAAACCATTCATATATTTTTTTTCTCCTGAAGTACTGGGAACGCAATTCTAATCACTTCATCGTTTATCGAAATCGTTAGATTTTGTGGATTGACGAAAACATGATTTTTAGTTTCATTTAAATTAACATAATTGTATAACCCTTACAAGACCATAAATTGTTTGCAATTGTTTGTTTTAGGTGGTTTTGACGTAAAATAAATACAAATTGTAAGTACAATACAGAATGATGTATAGATTTTTAAATTTTTTTTGTAGAAATAGAATGTAACTTCCATAGATTTATTTGCCATTATCAGGCATTTGTTTTCATTTGTTCAATTATACTTTATTATTGCACACAATTATTCTTATGGAATAGTATAAGACATGTAAGGAAACACACTAATACATTATTACATAATACGATAAACCAGGGGTGGTCAGACTTTTCCAGGGTACGGGACACTTCTAAAGTTTTTAAGGCGTTACGGTCCATCCAGTAGCGTAGTTGCGCCCATTTTGTATTAACAAGGTATATTTTCTTTTCTTAACACTTGTTTTCGACATTGTGCCCCCTTTTAAAATATAATAGTACTATTTTTACTACAAAACACTAGTAACCCAAAATTGTCAAATTTAGTTGTTGAACAAGTATGAGTGACTGCTAAATCGTGGAGAGTGGACGTATTCAATGCAGCACGCAGAGAATATACGTGAACCGATGAATCTGAAACCAACGACTGAACTTAATTTGTTCGCTACCGTGTCCCATGCTACCACAGAGCATAGCATCAACAAGAGGACCCAATCCCGTGAAAGCGTGGGGGTATGGGATCATGCATGCATAGCTAATCCCGTGCTATCGCGGGAAAGGTTGATAATCAACATTTATTCTTCCCCTCAGTCGAAGTGTGGGGAAAAATTCATTTCTTCGGCTGGTATTGAGGTGATCGCTTTTTTTCGTCATCTTGTGCTTCCAGTGAAGGCACATGTCTCGTCTACACATTTATCGAATCACTTGCTGAAATAACTCACTGTGAAAACCGATTCTCTTGACTAGCTGACGTTAGTGTTCCATAAATAAGTTTATTTTAGTATGTGCGTCTTAGGTCGTAGTAAAGGCGGTCACCACAAAATATCTTAACGGTCCATCAAGCGATCGCTATCGACTTAATACCTATATGTGCAATAAACTGATACGATAAGAGAATAGAACAGTGAATACTTTATCATTGGCCCCAATTGATTAAAATCCCCCCCCCCAAATGCTCCCGTTTACCTAATTGTGCCCTGCATACGTTCTATTTTTGCATTCTGAATAAAAAATATACAATCGACTCTCGGTAATTCGAAGTTGAATGGACCAATGAAAAACTGCGAATTATCAAGAGTGTAAGAAAAAACTCTTGATTTTTTTTTCCTAACACATTTAAGTTTTAAACTATGTAATAAAACAACAATTGTATATATGTATAAAACTACTTTAAAATATTTTTAAAAAGTGCATATTATACAGCATAAACGCTAGACAGAAGTTAAAAGTCGTGTAATAAAAGAATACATTTTGTAGTAATTCTCTTTTATGCCCCACCAAATCTTTTCCATTCCTCTTTAGAAATGAAATCGTTTCACACTCGGTTCCCTCAGACATTGTCCACAACACCATTGGTTCTTCAAGGCAGGGTTCAGTGCGGTCTATGCATCATTTGGTGCCACATGCTACAAGTCACACAGATGAGCCATAAAAATTATGCCAGTCCGACGCAAAAAACACAATCCTACGCGCGCATCTCTTCTTCTTAAATAGCTGGCCATCCTTTCTGAACACATGTGCAACAAGGTCACGAGTTAAACGGAAGATATGGGTGGCTGACATCATGTGCGGCCGATCTATTGTCCACTTGAAGAAGAAAAGTGTCTTTTCGCCTGAGGAACCGGGGAACGCTGGAAGAAGGGGTAGTAGACAGATGGTCATCAAAGGGGCTTCGCTACAGGGGAGACACGCAGAGACAATACAACACAAAACATGTAAGCTCCAACCTGTTTGCTACAGGACTCGTAGATAGTAAGTGAGATTGTCGAGAGTTTTATAAGATACATTTGAATTACTGCATGTTTTAGTCTTGACAGTCACAAATTTTACTTTGAAATACTGAGTGTACCAAAACGCACTGTTTTAGTTCGAAATATCAAGAGTTTTTCTAGGGGCTGAGCATATATTTCGAATTATCGAGAAGTTCGTACTATCGAAAGTTCGAATTAGCAAGAGTCGACTGTATATAAATTTATAATTAAATACTACAGTCAGATCAATTTTAAAATTGGAGTAATGTTTCTCTTAGTCGTGAAAAAGTTAAATTTAAAGTAAGGTTGGGGTAACCCCCCTCCTCACATATAAACAGCAGAAAGACTCACGCCCTCTAGCGGCTTGAACTATCTCCAGTGATGGCCTAGCTTCCAAACTGTACGGACGAATGAGCATGCGTTCCGATCCCTTTTAATTGTAATCAGTCCTCTCTATAGTTATGTATATTAATGTTTGTTTTGTCCAATAAATGTGTTTAAATAAATAGTGGACTAGTTAAAAACCCATTCCCCGCGTGTCCCTTTATTACATTGGGTCACACCTCTTATAAGGTATCGATAATAAATATTTTTTCCAAATTAAAATTTCTAGAGTTTATTCTTTTTCATGGCATAAGATTTATTATTTTTATGAGCATTTGACAAATCTACTTTAACCACAAATTTGGCAAAAGCATTAATTCCCCAACTAAACTTATATACATTATTTTTGAGTGAAACATCTGCGAAGGACAAATCTTGATAATCCTTCATCTCTAAAAAAGACAACTATTACTCGGAAATGTGGCGAGGTGTCAAATAATGAAGAAAATTAAATTAATTTTGTCAGCTGGATGTAAAAAGAAAAACCAAATGTACTTCAACTAGGTCGAAATATAATTTCAGGAAGCAATCCTTGGAAATTAATTTCGTTGTTGTATCCTACGCACAAGATGGTAGCACTGGCAGGAACTTTAACAATTCACCTCCACACCAAGAGTGAAGTAATTTAGATGCGCATAAATATTTATCACAGAAAAAGCTCCCGTTTTTTTCCCCGCCAAGCCTAATGCACTTTATAACGAATCTAGTTGCTCTTGGCGAGCTAATTAAATTAGCCATTGGGGATGCAGCGTGTTGTTAAATTATCCATATCCAGCTTTGAGATTCAAGTGGATAAGGTTAAAGTAAATATTTTTTTTCTAGTTTCTTTACTGCCTCACAATCTTTGGAGTGAACTTATTTGGAATTTGCAAGTACCCTGTTCTTTGACAAGGGGTATTGCTTTTTCTCAGAAGAGAATGTAGTACTTCTTGTTATTAATTCTGGTTCCTACTTTATTTTTTAATCATTTTTTTTCTTTCATAAGAGCTAATTATTAAAGTGTAATATCTAAAATTAGAAGTTTTACCAAGAGGGACGGAGTAATATAGCAACATTATTAAAATAATGGATAATATTAATAAAAAAAAGCTTTGGTCTAAAGGCTTTTGGATTTTTTAAAATTGCCATCTAAGTAAAACATCTTAATGTTTTTATTTGAAGCGTAAAATAATGATTTAATCTTGAATTTAAGTTTTATTTTTTGATACTTTTTTGTTAAAAGAGACGGATTATTGAAGATAAATATCCAACAACGAATTATTAAAGACAAATATCTAACAAAAACTATTCCATGAAGAGATTTGAAGTATGGGAGCATTATTAAAGTAAAGAATCTTCTAGAAATATTATTTAATCTGTTTCTGTGTTTGTTAAATATTCTATTTATAGATGTTGCAGTATGTTTATACTTCTAATTTGAAGCCAAAAATTTTGTTTTTGTGCCTATGGTATGTACAATTACGTATACTAAAATCAAAACAGTTTTATGTAGGCTAGTTTTATAGATAGTATTCATAATTTTATAGCATCAAATGAAGATTTGATGTTTGTATCATCCTTCCATTAAAATGTTGCAATAATCGTATAATAAAATAAAATAAAAATAGTAAGAGGCACAAAATTGTACTTCCTACAAGGTTAAACACACACACACGCGCGCACGCAGGCGTGTTTTGAGATGTTTGCATATATATAAAGACTTAAATTACGAAAGTCTTCAGGGGTTTAAATTCGCCGCAAATTGATTTTTTATTTGTAGTATTCGGCAATTACTGTGTGGGGTTCTTTTCGACTTTCTTAGACGCCACCATTCAACCTATCCCTTCCATTTTTTTTTTGCTGTTTTATATGCCTTTTTTAACATTTTTCTTATAATTCATATTGCAAGGAACGCAAGAAGAAAAATGCAATGAAATCAAATAATTTTTTATTAAATTGAAATTTTTAACACGTATGTAAAACTGATTAATTTTTTTTGAGTCTTTTATTTTTTCTCGCACTTATTTTTGAGTTTCTGTAGAATATATTTATTTATAAAAAGAAAATTGATTATGTGTGCATCGATATTCCAGCGGATGAAACAAATATTTATCCAACACATGAATTTAATTCAGTTCCTTAGCTTCAACTTATATTTTAAACGAAAATATTTTTTAGCTGTAACATATTTAGTACTTGGTAAAAAACCTTCCTAATTTATGAAAAGCGTCAATAAATACTTTAAAATTTACTAGTATTATTGATACGTGTTAGGTAGGAAATTATAGTATTTTTATACCGAGTTAGAAAAATTCAAAGTTAGTTTATCAAGCATGAGTATGAAGTTCAGAATATATATCTAAAAATAACACATATATAACTAACTAGCCGGTAAACCCACTCTTCACCCGGATGAATTGAAAAATTAAACAAAAAAGATTGAATGATAAAGAAATTTTTACTGAGTTAATTTCATGCGAATTGCAAACTGAACAAAAAAAAAGCTTTTTGCATACTTTAGCTGAACAAAAAGAACCAGATTTGTTCAATTTTAAGTCTAAAGGTCTAATAGCTGATAAAAAGGATTTTTTTTAAACTTATAACATCCTGTAACTCTCTTGTGGGTCGATTTTTGAATCCACCTTCCTAAGCTCATCTGTTCTCAGCAAAAGTAACACATCTTTACAAATTTTGTGTAATGAACGCTTAAAATGCTGTAAATAATTTATATCTGGATGCGTAATACGTTATATTACTTTCTGTTGTATTTATTCTATGTTAAAATTATAATATTCGCAAACAACGCCGTTCCATACATTATAATGGCAATTCAAAGGAAACATAGCGAAATGTTGTCTAAAGAGCCAAATTGGCATCATTTTTGGCAGCTATGTTGGAAACTTGGCAATTGATTGAGCGGTACAGAAGTTGCTTTGCTGTAGCGCCACCTGGTGGGGAGCTACAATAAAGTGGATAACACAAAATCCATCTTCATAAAAAATACGTATACATGTCAAGTTTCATAGTGATCGGTTGAACGGTGTTGGAGTGAAGCGATTTCACATATATACAAACATCCATTTATATACAAACATCCATTTATATATATATATATATATATATATATATAGATGACAAAATAATACACCTGATAGTTACACATTTGAGTAAAGAATCTTTTCACACACTCATCCATGGAGTTTATTAAATTACCGCTTCAATTGAGAAACTAGAATTTAACACACAACGTAGAAACAATTTAAGTACTTTACCTTTAAAACAACAACATGCCTTTATCACAGATAACTGTGGCTATTAGAATTCTACTGTTCGTTTACAATTTATTCTGTCATTTGTGTTTAGTGTCAGCGTTAAAATGTAGAAAATCTCTCACTGTCAATGAATTGTCACTCTTTATTTATGAACAGGTGTCTTCTAGTCTTACAGAATCAACTTAGAATTCATGAATTGTTAAACATTCCGCAACAGCTGGGCGCAATTCATTTGCTTGACAGCAATTGCATGGCTTCTTTGCATCACCAAACAAAACCAAGCTTTTGAAAATAAACATACACCTTTCAAACACCTTAGAGTTGAAATAAAATTTTATGTATGCCTTTTCCTTGCTGCATTCGCTTTTCGTTCCTGGAAAGGTGCCAAAACGGAAGCATCCTTACACTTTGCTGTAATTAAGAATGTTCCGAGAATTTTCTTCCTTAGATATTTAGTAATTTTCGAATGTATTATAATTATACAACTATTTTAAGATAAAGAGTTCACCTCTAAAAATGTTTAAAATAATGATATCCGCTTTTATTTCATTCTCGTAAACGATAATTACTTATAGTAGATTGTTAGCAATGCTTTATAAGATATTTTAGTAGTTTTTATTACTAACCCCTTTACACAATTTTCTTTTTTCTTTTTACAGAATTAAAAGAAAAATTTAAAATAAAGATTTGGATGCTACTCTCTTAACTTTTCTCTTTTTATTTAAAAACTTGCATCATTTTTGAATAAAGTTTAATAAAAAAGTTTAATTATTGCTTGTTTGAGTTAATCCAGTGATTTTCAAACTTTGAATATTCGCGACCTAATATTTAGTCAGAATCTTCATCGCGACTCCCATCCATACAATAACAATTTATTGAATTCAATAATACTGTAATTGGACGCTAAAGCTACATGACTTCAGCCTTTTACGTACCATTGACGTATATAAACGTCTCTCTAACCAAAGCGATAATTGCCAAGGACGTATATATACGTCTTTCCGAAAAACGATCGTTTCTGTGCACTAATATCCATAAAAAACTATCCCGAAGGCTTTGAAATGCAGACATTGATAGTGTGAATTATTTACTTATTTCATAGGATTTGCTTATTTATTCCTTTTCTCCCCCCCCCTTACATCACATACTACGAGGAAAACGGTGGCATCGGGGAGCGATTTGCGTAACTTTTAAACGGCAGTTAAGGAGTTAATTACAAACAGTACAAATTATCAAGATAAATATTAATTTTTAAATTTCATTTTTGTGGACCACTGGTAATTTTTAAAATTGTTCTTAACTTAGTACTGTTAAAATAACTATAAAATACACTGTTCAGTACTGATGCATTTATTAGTGTATTATATCAGTGAAAATGCGTACTATATTTTTTATTATGTCAGAATGTATTTTGTTTGTTTACTTTTTCATAAATTAATGATTTTCTTACATAATCTTTTGTTTTCGACTTTTCATTATGCTCTGGTATCACACCTCCCTAGGTGGTGCGCCTCACAGTTTGAGAAACGCTGAGTTAATCTCATATTAACGTTATGGCCGCGGTAGCCTAGTCCTAAAGCTCCGTGCAGCTGAACAGTGAAATGTTAATATTCACTCACTCACGCGGTAGCCTAGTGCGTACTCGGGCAGGAGTTTTCGTGGGTTGAGTGGTGCACGTTAAAATCTGTCGAGGCTTAATGTCCTCTCGTTGATGTGGTGTGCTTGTTAGGAAAGTTGGGCACCAACTCAGTTGTCATCCTCGTTACTTGACTGAGATTTAAAATTATGAAGTCCGTCGCCAATTGTCCACACGTGTTTCTTTATAGTGCGACAGAAATAAAACTCGCTCTCACTTATGCTAACCCTAATCCCATCTGACCTTCATTATCTATATATCTCTCTCTTGAGATGTATAGATAAGATAAATGATGACATCTACGCTTGAATTCTACAGCTGCGTTAAATTCATTTGTGATGCACATAATTTCGAAGAACGAACAAGAAACAAGAATGACCCCGAATTAGTGTATGATGTATACGAATGCCGACATTTCTAAAGAGGTATTTAGCTTTAAATAAAGGCACTTCAGATAATACAAAAGTCTACCTGTAACGGACACAGTATTTGCCTCGGTCAAGTGACGAAACAGCATTATATGATTTTACATCATCAAGAACTTATGTTTCGCTCGTTAAGACACGATTCCATGTCTGATAAGGACTTCGAGACCCATGCATGTGTAATAGGTCTCTTAAGTTTCCATTATTCCCCTTTTCGATCCCTTGTGACGGTGGGGTTTAAATCCCCAGGACCTTCATACCGTCATCTGCGAAACCTTCTATCTTAATAACTTGCGTAACCCTTGCATGAAAAGTTTCATTACATTCACAGGAAAATACAGGAAACAAAGGTAAATTAAATCCGTTGAGGTTAAAAATATTTATGTTAGTGCTATATGGGGCTATCAAGGGTTGAGTGACCATTAATGAGACTGCTCGTTATCATTTGAATACGATTTAAATAACTAGGCAGATTGTTTCCATTGAAAGACCCCTGGGGCAGACAGGTATAAGCCACACCACAATAAACATATGTTAAACTTGCGATTCTCAAACTTTTAGGGAAGGCCCTCCCCCCTAAGGGACATGATAACCCCAGACGGGGTGGAGCAAGCATATTCAAAGTCTAAAATAATGAAAAAATATTTAAAAAAACTAAATTATTGAAAAGAAGCAAAACACACAAAATACATTCTGATGTAATAAAAATACATGCTGCATGCTTATTTTAATTTGTTCCAGTTTAATAACCAGATAAGAAAAGTAACGTACTATTTTCCCATATTACCATAAAAGTAACTTACTCGGAGAATCAAATTTAATACTTATCTTGATAAGATGTACGGCTTATTAATAATGACGTATTGCAGCTTTAGCCTCAAAGTACTTTATTACTGAATTCAATTCATTGTTATTGTATGGGGGGGGACGTGATGAAAATTGGGTCGTAAATATTGAACGTTTTAGAAGCACTGCATTAAACTTAACTCCCCCAAAACAATAAATGTTTTTTTTTGTAGAGAATAGAGGATGCAATTTTTTTTCAGAATTTCACAACCTACCAAAGGGAAAAAAGATGTTCTATTGTATACAGGGCTGTAAGGTATAAGTTAAGTCATCTCTTAGTTAGGGAGGGTCGGAAGGAAGAATAGCTATATTAAAAAATGACTTCATTTTACTCTCAGATGCGAACAACTTAGATTTTATTAACCAAAGTTAAGAGATGCACTACATAGCAAGTATGGCAAAGCTATAGGGAGGTAGCGTGATACAAAAAGACTAAATAATCAGATCACTTGCGTCTAGATAATATGTTCTAATTCTTAGCGACCTAATCTAATTTGATTCCTAATTGACAAATCATCAACTTTAATATTACAATAATCCTCTACGAAGTATCCACGACTCACTTCACGTTTAATCAATCACTTCTAGCCGTAGCAGTGTAACCTCTCTCTGTCTAACTGAAAAAGTTTAATCTTTATATACAAATCTTAATTTGCATACTCACATCTTCTTCGAAGGTAGGCTTTCAATAGATTAAACTTTAAAGACACATTTTTCCCTAAGAGGACTTTTAGCGAAACAATCCAATTAGACCTGTGATAGGGTGATTTCTACCAGAACCGACTAACTGTTAAGTGTGTAGGGGGATCCTTCATACCGAATCGGAATCATTACGGATGAAGGATCGCAAATGCCAATAGTTGCCAGCTATGGTGCAAGGGAAGCAGAGAAAAAGAACAGAAACATTAATACAACAGAACAGAAAAACATTTTATTGAGAAATTGTTCTATAATCAGGTGTTCGAAAGTGCCATAAACTTCTCGTTTTAGGTTAACATAAGGAGTTTGGTGTATAAGACACCTAGTTCGTTCAGTTAAACGAAACTCTCGAATATTTGTAGCTGCCGAGAGGATATGTGACATGCCAGAAATATTCCAGAACATAAGAAATCGATGCTGGTGTCGCTGCCAGGTCTACCAGACAACTTCTGGTTGAAGTTTCAAGCACCTGTTGATATACCTTTCAATAAAATGTTTTCTGTCTCCATTAATGTTGCTACTTCTGTTCTTTTTTCTGCTTCTTTGCATCATAGCTCATAATTGCGGTACTTTGCGCGACCCTGCATTTCTATGTGATTCTGAGTCATATGTGTACCCAGTACAACTTACCAAATTTAAAAAAAAACTATGCTCAGTTTTACTACAAAGGAAGGAAGTTTAGGTATATAAGTTTTTTTATGGTAAAAAGTAAAGTAATTTTTTTATCAAAGAGAAAACAGCATTTTGGTACGTTTTTACTATCTATTGCGATGAGAAGATACCTACTAATAGTTAGAAGAAAAAATCAAGGTACACTTAATAAATTTATTAGTACTAATTTTTAAAAAAAAAAATAAAAGCCTGCTTATTATAATGACAGTGCAAGATAAAGTGGAAGAATAAATAAAAGCTTAAGGTACTAGTCTACTTGCGACAACTCATTTTTAAGAAAATGGAGGTATGGAAAGATGTTGTTTTTAGATTTGTTTAGTACATTTTATGAAAAATACACTCATGTCCAATAAATTAAGAGATAATTCAGAATCACACAGAAATTGAACTCTGAAATAAAAATTTCACCTGTAGAATTATCACACACATCTGAAGAAGAATATGCAAATTACAGGAAAACCACCAGATGGCGCGGATAGTATCGTCACAATGACGAGAGTATAAGAGAGGGTTATATAAGGAATGGTGGCAAAGAAGTAAAATTGTTCACAAGCGCTTTAAAAGCCTTTTCAGTGCAATAACCGCATAGTTAGGGCACAAAGAAAGCATTTGGATGATCTTTTACGTGGTAGAATTATCGGACGACTGGAATGTGGACGTACCTAGCTGGAAGTATCCGATGGAACTTGGAATCGCCCAGAATGTCATCTCCAGGCTTAGAACGATTCCAAGATGATGGTAATGTGAGTAGATGTTACAGCACAGGTCGCCCCGAGTTTACAACGCCGAATGAGGACTGGTATTTGGCAGTTACTGCCAAAAGAAACAGACGGAGCACAGCATAAGATCTGTCTCGTCAGCTCTCTTCAGCTACCGATACGACAGTTTCAAGGCAGACCGTGTACAGACGCTTAGGGCACATTGATCTATATGCTCGTAGGCCTGTCTAATGTGTTCCCCCTTACCGGCAACGCACTGTCGCCTGCGATTAACCTGGAGTAGAGAGACGCATTGTGCACACCGCAACAGTGGTCTTGTGTGATTGTTTCCGACGAGTCCAGGTTTAGTTCGCAGTCTGATTCTCGCCGGACTTTCGTATGGAGAGCGACAGGTACCCGTTACCACCAAGAGAAACACCATTGAACGACACCGTTACGGTGGTGCAGATGGCTCGTTTGGAGGAATTATTCTTGGTTCCAGAACTGACCTGCATGTTCAGACGTTAACGATGACAGCCACATCTATCGGATGTCATTCTGGAACAACATGTACGTTTGTTTCGGGTCACCATGGGTGCTGAATTTCTGTTTATGGATGACAACGCCCGTCCTCACCTGCAAACATTGTAGACGAATGCCTTCAATCGGAGGATATCACCCGTATGGATTGGCCAGCATACTCACCGGACTTGAATCCAATAGAGCATGTGTTGGTATATGCTTAGGCCGACGAATTGCAGCCCTCAACCTCCTCCCACCTGTCTACCGAACTTCGGAGGGCATTGCTTGATGAGTTGTGTAATATTCCCCAAGATCAGATTGGTAATTTGATACTCAGCATGCGTAGGCGTGTAAGGCCTGTTTTGCATCGTCCGGGAGACATACTTCGTATAACCATCACACTAACCATGCTTATACTGTTTTTTGTAAATAGGTTCTTTTTTGAAATTGCTACCAGGGAGTAAAAATCGGCATTTTTATTAATTATGTCAAACACATAGCATTTTTTTGCTCTTTACCTTTTGTTTAATAATAAGACTTAACAAATAAATCAAATTTGTTTTGCTTCTGTCTCTTTCTTTGACTGAACTTCATTATCCTTAATTTATGGACATGAGTGTATGTTAAAGTAAGAAGAGAAAAAGAAATGATTATTACTAGACTGGGAAAAATTGGCAAAAATAACATAAACGTGGTCAATTCTGTACCAAAAGTTTATGAACAAATTTTCAAATTTTCAATTCTTATGTGTTGTTATATATGCTAATCATCTTTTAAAAGACTTTCAGGATAAGAGATATTTTAATTTTACAAAACTAGAGCACTTTATCTCAATTATTATATGAAATTGCTTAAAAATAGTGATTATATTCACATCAGAGATTGCAAATTTTGTAATAGAACATGATTCATAAATCTGATTGTTAAAACACTTCGAATATTATAGAGAACATACACAAAAAAAAATTCAGTGAATTATTTTTAAAACTTTCTGAGCAATCGCTGTTCCCATTTGAGCATTTAAAAAAAACATTTCGAGGAAAACGCGTTTTAAAGTATGACATCTTACTTAAAGTAATGGCATCTACTCTTACTAAAACACTTATAGTTTATATTCTAGTGAACGGAAAATAACAAACTTGTATTTTTATAACTAATACGATGACTATAAAATAAAATCCTTAAATATTGCCAATATTGGGTCAAATTCGCAATTTTTAGGTAGTCGGATACCTTAAAACGGACTGATTCCAAGGTGCGGTCCGAGAGAGATGGGTTATGAAATGTTGTGATGTGCCTTTTTTTTCTCATTACTTTCTACTCACCAATGTATAAGCAGCTCTTTTGATTATTTATATTGTTGAAAAATAAATATTGTGTCATACACAATAAGCATCTGGACCAAAATCAAGCTTTATCCCATTTTTTTCGAAAATTCAACCTTTTATGGCAAAGTTAAATAAATTTGCAATTAATTTTTTAATTATTTTCTACTTATCTCCATACCACAGAGCATCTTTTTCAGCTAGGTACTGTGCTTCAATTACTAATAATTATTTTCTCTGTATTATCGTGACATATCGTACTGTATAATATATTAGCTTTTAGAATCATGTTAAAAAATCAGAGGTAGTGAATTGTTTTACAAGAATTTGTATTTACGTATGACGTCCAAATGATGTTTAGTTTTTGAATTTATAATCTGGAATAGAGCTATTGTATAACTGGTTTTTTATTTATTATTTCACACATTTTATGGACATTTACAGCCTTAAATGATGCTTTCGAATCAATAAACTCTAAAAGAAAAAAAATAGGACATTTCACGAGATTTTTTTTTTCCTTCCTCATTTATATTTACTTTTTTCTTCAGATATTTCATATTTACTGTAAATGGTAATTTCAATAGATATGCTCCAAGCAAAAGAAATAAAAAATGAAAAAGAGCTTACTCTTTTAAATAACATTTTTTTATTAGCATTTTTCTTTGGAGTTGGAAAATATGCATTCTATTTTATTATTAAAAAAATGAAGAATGCTTCAACTTTTTTCCTTGGGCAAAAGCATCTGAATCTTTTTTTTCTTCAAAAACACCGGAGAAAGAATTTGGGCAAAATAATTTTTTCTTTGGATAGAATATCTCTCTTAAGAATACACATTTGTTCTTTTTTTAAGCCACCCAAACATTGAAACTTTTAAAATATAGTTCATGGAAGGGGGATTTTTTTTAGTCTTATGCTATGGTAGATGCATTTGGATGAATTTTTTCCTGATTCGATATTTTTATTTACCTTAATAATATCAATCAATTACTAATATTGATATAGATTTCACTGTCTAATATATATATATATAATGCCATTCAGTGATGTAAAGAATGCTTGTTTAACAAAAATTTGACAAATAGAAATATTTTTTTTCCTTAGAAAGAGAGGAAATTTATGTAAGAAATGGAAAATAAGTTTATAATGTAATGTGAAATTGAAATGAAATCTATCCAATAGGTACAGTCGACTCTTGATAATTCGAATTTAGAGAAATCTATGAAAAACTTCGTATTTTCAAGAGTTCAAATTATCAAGAGGGTAGGGGAAAAAACTCACAAAATACACAAATAAAATTTTTTTCTAATATATTTAAATTTTAAACTATGTAATAATACAACAATTTTACATATGTGTAAAATTATTTTAAAGTAATTTAAAAAGTAGTTATTTTACAATATAAATAAGTCCTGTGTAAAAATAACACATTTTTGTATTCAACACGATTATTAAAAGAATCCATACTATACATAATTTTTTTTGACGAAAAAAATCTGCTATCTTGAAAAATATGTTTAATCTGTTATCGGTTCCCTCAGACACTTTTCCCAACACCATGGGTTCCAAAAGGCAGTGTCTAGTCCGGACCATGCCCTATTTGGTGTCACATACCATACGTCGCACAAATGAGTCTTTAATTGTCATGTCCCTCTGACGTAAAATACACAATCCTACGCATCTCTTCTTCATAATAGTGGACCATCCTTTCTGAACACAGGTGTAGTAAGGCACGAGTAAAACTTTTGTATGATTTTTGCTTGAGAAATCGGGAAACACAAAGAAGGAATAGCAGGCAGATGGTCATCAAAGGGACTACGTTACAGGGAAGAAACGCAGAGACAATACAAAATATGTAAACTCCAACCTGTTTGCTACTCTTGCATGATAGGAATGTTCGTATAGTTGAGAGTTTTATAAGATAACTTTCATCTACCGCATTTGTAGTCTGGCCAGCCACAGATTTTAGTTCGAAAAATTGAGTGCATCTAAACGTATTGTTTAGTTCTAAATATCAAGAATTTTCTGTGCATATATTTCAAATTAGCGAGAGGTTCGTACTATCGAAAATTTGAATTAGCGAGAGTCGAATGTATAAAAGTAGAACCTTTTGCAATATGATGCAAAATAATATATCTGTGTAGTAGTATACTGTTGCTTTAGAATTGATGAACTGAAAATTTAAATCGATGCAATGAAGCTGAAAGTCAAAGATCCTCGGATTTTTGTAAATTTGTTAGTTTAGCTATTCGATACCACTTGACGAATATCACGTTTCCCCCTCAAAACTTAGCGATTCTGAATTTTGAATCAGTATATTTGTAAATACATGACACTACATACTATTTTTTTAACATGTAAATAAATTTTATTTTAATATTATCTTATAATTTTCTCATTGTCTTGTTACAATCACGGTCTGTTGTAGAAACTACGTGTCAAATTTACACATGGTAAGAGTACATTCCTTCCTTTCATTGAACTTACCGTACCTTCTGGTGCAAAATGCCAGTATGCAGATTCTTGGAGAACGCTGATATTCTACACCAAGGTATAAAATATCAGCGGATTATCAACAAGTTTTAACTTAAAGTAAGCCGCAAAGAAATCGAAGTTCATAGAAAATAGGTTTATTTTAAATAATGCATTTTAATAAACATATATAAGAAATAAGAACTTATTATGTACTTCCTGATACTATACATCTCTTCTTTGCTACTATCTTTCCTATTTCTGGAGAAATTTTGATATTTTATATAATTTTGATCATAGTATATTATTGTGGGCCGATATACTGGCCGGACAACAAAAATGTTTGTTTGGGCC
>BMAO01037922.1:0-28286 GCA_019973975.1 Trichonephila clavata | reverse complement strand
TCTGCATTGCACATCATCGAGGTTTCAACATCAACAAACCTCAACAAAAGAGCACATATACACCCCCTCACTTGGAAACAGACTGACTTAATATTCCTCGCAGATGTTTACCAAATCGCACACAACTGAAATTCCCCAAATATCCCTCACATTGGGTTTTCCAGTCACTTTTGACCTTACACGAAATAACTGTTGAGCATTGCACTGTTCGAAAACGTATCCGGACTTAGGTTCGGATATTTGACACTGCGGATAATAAACGTTCGGATAAACGACGTTCTGCTGTAATAGCTTTATAAGTACCGTCAGTACACTGGATGTTAGAAAGCAGGAACTTAGTTTTTTCCGTCCGTGTAGCTTATTATTGTTTTTTGTTCTGTTGTAGCGTCATTACTATAAAAGTAATAGAATTATGTTTTTTTTTTTTGGCATTTCTTTTCAGCTTAATTTATTTATTTTGGTTCTTAATTGTTTTATTTTAACGTTTTAAAAAAAATTTTGAGCCTTGAATCTGAGCTTGTTTTTTTCCCACACAATAAAATGAAATATCTATTCTTATTTCAAAAATTAACATTTTAATTTCTTTATGAGTAACTGAGATGTAACGATTATAAGAAGTTTTCAAGGTGCTATTATTTCCTTTTGCTAGAATGTGTCAGGAAAAAAAAAAACTCTGTCTTCAAGAGGCTTTGGATTTATTACAGAAGCTACTATCTGAAATCAATGATGTACTAACCGATGATTCTTCAGAAGAAGTCCCAGCAAATTATCTGAACGATCAAGTGACTGAACAAGACTCTAGGTGCAAGTATTTATGCTCAGAAAATACAATATTTCTTACCCCAGGATGCAGTGCTTCAAACAACACTCGATCGAAACCTCACTCAAAATGAATAACGTATAATGAATTTTTGTATGTATAAAAATGAAAAGAAAAGCTGTTTTTCTTTGAATATCATCAAATTAAGTTTATGTGTAAAACCTGCTATCATGTGTAAAAAAGTAAATAAATTTTATAATTTTTAAAAATAGATGTTTTGTGCTGTAAAATACTAGAATTGTCTGGTTATTTAGCCTTTTTAAGAGTTAAAACTCCGTTTAAAAAGTCATACGGTCATTTTGTATAATGAGAATTTTATAAATCTCCTTGTACTGACGGTACTTTAAAGTATCAATTTAACTAATTAGCTCTAACGGATTAAATTTCCTAAAATTGAGTATTTTTTTCGTCCCATAATTTTCAATGAAGTGGTTAAAAAATATTACACGAAAAAAATTGCAGTAAATTATAATGCGGTAGATAAAGGGTTAAATTTATGTTCATTATGTAATATCTTTATTGAGAGAACTATTTAATAAGAAAAGAAAATCGTTTGTGTTGACGATATTTAACGTTTTAAAAAGAATATTATTACGTACAATAAGTATATTCTTTAAATGAAAGAAATTATAATGATATACAGGGTGTCCAGTCTTAATGTGACCCAATAGCTAACTCCCAAACCGTTCGGTTTAGATATACACTTCCAATTTGAAAAATGTTTTAAAAAAGGTAAAGAATGTTTTTATGCGTTTTTCGAACCAAAAAACCTATTTAGAAAAAATTTACAAGAATTAAATTTTTATATGGTCTCCAGGTCATATCATTTATATTTAGGAAAAGATGCAGTACACAAAAACAAAGTAAACGCAAAAAGTTTCATTTTATTACAATAAAAATTAACCGAGTTATGCCTACATAAAATTGAAGCATCTGAATTGCTCAGAAAAGGGGGTCGTATATAAATTGAGTTTAGAGGACAGTAATTCACTATCTACAGAAAGAGCAAAAGAAAAACATCATAGTAATATTGAAACATCGTAGTAAACATCATAGATTGACAATTTGTATTGCTGTATGGCAAACAATAAAAGTTAAATTAAAGAAATAGAACTTTTACCGAAAAGATTAAAACAGCTTGTTTTAACAAATAGCAGCAAAATAATACAGGATTTGCGTTCAAATTATAGCATAATGTCAAATGATGCGCCAATCATGAATCAGGGGCCTTATTATATCAGAATGACCAAATTAACTTAAATAATGGTGATGGCACGAGGTGTGGCACGAGACAAGGAAATACGTCTATGACAACTCCCAGTTTTATACAAGCGTTGAACAGCAAGGGCAATTGTACAATAAGATGGATGTCGTCGAGTGGGAAATTTAATGGCATAAAGTCTTGCCTCCTCTCTCTTATTTCGATTACACTGCTCATACAACAGTGCCATTTCGCACTATTCTTCATTTGCATACATCTCGTTTCTCCCGTACTAGAATTCGTAAGATAAGAATACGACTGTATGCAGTTGCAAGAGACTACCCAACAGATTTTTAACGTTCGTCATGATCAGCAAAATCGCAGCAAATCAGACTGAAGCCGCAGCATATGAGTCTATTTTTTGGAACTCCTTTTGAAATGTTTTCTTCGTCCAAAATATTTTATTTTTTCTATGTTTTACACATGCACAGAATATATTTTATTTCTTAAGTACTCAATTATTGTATTATTAACGTATGCTTTTAAACTTAAAAACGATTTACATAAAAGTGACGTGAAAGAGCAAAAGTTCCTTGGCAGAGTTCCAACTAATTTCACTTTGGAGACGGCCCCTTACTAGCTTCTTGAAAATGGCCCAGAAAATTGATAAAATATATGTTTTTTAAAGCTCCATAACTCGGCCAGTTTTTATCGTAATAAAATGAAACTTTTTGTGTTTACTTTGTTTTTGTGTACTCAATCTTTTCCTAAATATAAGTGATAGGACCTGGGGACCGTATAAAAATAAATTTTTATAATTTTTTTCTAAATGGGTTTTTTGGTTCAAAAAGCAAGTAAAAACATTCTTTACCGGTTTTAAAACATTTTTCAAATTGGAAGTGCATATCTAAACCGAACAGTTTGGGAATCAGCTATTGGGTCACATTAAGGCTGGACACCCTGTATATACTATTGCTCTTTTTCTAATATAATTTATTTTTAATTTCAATATTTTTAATACTAAATTAACCTTAATCGATATTATTCGCTTAAGACGGATGACTTGAATGTATGTTGTGAGACTCAATCAGAAAATCGAATTCTGTCGCTCTGTATTAGAACAAAAAAATTAATCTGACTCCATTTTCGTTCAGACACTGAACTTCCAAAAAACTCAACTGTGCTTCATTTAACGGAGTTTTAAACAGTTTTTTTTGTTGTTGTTGCATGATTAAAAAAGAAAATAATACAATGAATTCAGTTTTAACAAATATCGTCTGCATCATTAAAAAATATAGGATTATTAACATGGTAGGCATTTTATTTACACAGCAATCAATAAATGTTGCCATTCAAGAAATTTCCGGTAAAGAAAAATTTAATTAAAGGAAGGGAAAATGAAATTAATTCAACTACTTTTAACAACAGTTGTAGTTGTTAAAAAGTATTCTCATATTTATTCTTATTTTTTATCTTCTGATGCTGAAACAAAATTAAAAATCGATTAATAATATAAATATTTAAATTATCTAAGAGGAATAAATACATTTAATGATTAAAAAGCCCATATTTCTATTTTTCTTAAAATTTTTTCTCATAAATGTTGATATTTGCATTCTGTAAAAAATTTAAGAGGTGATATAATAAATAAAATTTTTTTAATTGAAGGTATAAAACTTTATTTTGCTCTTACTATTTCAAATAAGTTGTGTTTTCGATTAAATTTTTATTTTATTTTATTGAACTGGGATAATTATTGAAGTCGTTTGCATTAATTTAAATATAAAAAAAAAGTGTTATTTGAATCAAGAAATGTAGAGCAAGAGCTTTGAGCATTAGAATTGATCCAGAAATCCCACAAAAATTCTTATGAAATAGCTATCGTTATGTATTTCAGAGTTAAAACAAAGGGATATTTCTTAGTATCGTGTTTTTGAAAATTAGGAGGCATTATTTTTACTATTTTCTTGGATATATTCAAGTCTATCTCGTTTCAAATATTCGATACAGTTAGCAGACCTGATCAACTTTTTGGTTTTCTTTAAAAGAAATATAGTCTAAGAGCATAGAAAATCAGAAATGTCATATTTTTGTGTTAGTGTTTGGTAACCGAACTTTCTATCAATAGCAACTTTACTTTATCTTGAGTAACGCGAAGAAAATCATTACACTTTTTTTAAAAAAATGTTCCAAATGTTTTGAATTAACTTTATAATACTTTTCATATTTTGTATCTTAAACATCATTGGAACTGGATTTTATTAATAAAAGTAAAAATAGGAGAATTTATTTAGTGTTCCTGAATTTGAAAAAAATTCTGCAAGAGCATAGGTGTTATAACATCGAAACTTACATTACTATTAGATAACTTTTCTGTTTAAGGAATTTCGAGTCTTATATTTCAAAATTAAGCAAAACTGCCTGTAACGGTCTATTACACTAGTTTTTCCTCTTAGAACTAACACAAGTTTTCTTTTTAAGGCTATTGAAAGTTTTAGCTGTCCATCTTCTTACAAAGCAAACATTATACATGCAGATGTGTCGTGGTATATAAACTATTATGAAGTGGAGCTATTAAGAAATAGAAATTCTTTTGCCAGGTAATAGCCTACCACGTGATAATTATATCTAATGAATTACTTCCAGGAACTATTATCAACGTATTGCTCCAAGACTTCATATGATTCTGCTTGGGAGGATTGTAGCAATGGCCTATATCTATTTCTGCTGGGTTGGGTGAGTGAGAAATGCTAATTGCGGCGGTCTCCACCAAAGGACACATTTCTTGTTAGGGAACAAATTAAATCTTCACGGTCACGTAGTTTCGAGCGGGAAAGTATCTGAGACAGGACAATCCGATGTTCCTGTTCAAAGGCAAGCCAACCTTTGACCTCCCTTTATCCCGCGGATAAAGTTAATAGTTAGTTAATAAATAAATATCTTCTAGACTTATTTTCTTTATTGAAGACAGATAAAATAATTCCCCGTGCCCCTCAAGTATCACACTGGGCTTACAAAAGTAAGTAAAATAAACAAAATTAGATAAATAAAATAAAAAATAAGTAACAAAATAAAAGTTACGAAATAATGAAAAATTCAAAAACAAAAAAAAACACAAAAAAAAAAGCTTAAAGACAAACAAGTACATTTTAAAATAAAACGATTACGTAACAAAACCAATACAAAGAGAAGTTATAAGAGCAGAATAATGAAAAAATTACAAAATGAAATCCAAGAAGAATTTAAAATAATGTGACTAAAGCTTTACTTGAAACAAGCTGAAAATAATTTGAAGGACAGTTGTATTAAAAGCACTTAGTCTAATCTTCAGGCACATTTTCTTTCTTTCTTAAATTTTGAACAAAAAAGGATATGATGTTCAACACTTTATTCCCCACCAACATTGCAATCACAAAGTTTGGAAGGACACTGGTTAAATCTATTGAGGTACACTTTAAAATTACCATGACCACAGTAAGGAATTGTGTGATTTTGTAACTTGTAAATAGGTGATCACAAGACAGTTTTCAAGAAATGGTCGGAAAAAATATCTTTGTTAGTGAACTGATTGCGTGTATAGAGTGTTTCAAAGAGTGACAACATTTTCTTCAGTTTTTTCCTTGTAAAAAGATTTTGGAACATTAACTAATATTTCAACCTTCCATTTGGCTGCAGATTTTGCTAAGAAATCAGTTTTTCTTCTCCGAAAATTGCAGTATGACCTGGAACAAAAGTAAAAGATACTAAGTTATTTGTGTCCTTAAGAATTTTAAGGTTCTTTTGAACTTCCATAAGAACATTATTGCAAATCGAAATATTTTGTAGTTTCCAAGGAAGAAAGAGAATCCGAACAAATCAAATAATTAGAAGCGCCTTTATGCTGCATGATCCATTTTATAGAATGGTTGATACTTAAAAGCTATTTCATTAAAAGCATTCGCGATGAAGGCACTGTTTGGCAATAAAAACAATGCATTCATCATGAATTCTGAAGTGATGTTCAATTTCATGATGAAAAATTCCAAATGCAAAACCAACAGGATTATTTAACTTCCGTTAGGTGCGTGAATCTCTCAGATGCATAGTAAAAATAGTTTCGGTGTTATGCCCACACGGTGGGTTTTAACACGCCTCCCTTCTTCTTCTATTTGACTTTCGTCACTCGCCCTAGGATTCAATGTCAAGGGCGAGGGCGATGTTAAAGATGAAAAGCTCCCTGGGCGATGGATGCGAAGAGGAGGTCCAATACCTTTCACCTAAATCTCTAGACATAAAACCTTTGGACCTCTTGTGGAGATACATAAAGAACATTTTTACCAATCTTACTCTCCAATTAGTAACACTGGTGAATTATAAAGCCGAATTGCGGTGACCATTCCTGCAATGCTTCTTAGAACGAGGTTAGATAGCTCGATGTGTCGCGCGCAACTATTAGTGCGCACATAGAAACCGTGCAAAAAAAACACTGAAAAAAACTTTGGTATTTTCTTTGGAGCATAAAAACAAACAAACAACCGTAAGTGAATATTTTTTCTTGTTTATTTGTAATTAAAATTTGAAACTGTAGCTATACTTTTCGGACAAACGGTACATCTTCAAATTATACCTAAATCCTCATTCGAATTAAATAATTATTAGTCTGTAGCGACATCATCTATATTAGCCAGTAACAACCTCCGCACCATGGTGATCATTTTGGTGTAGTGGTTAAGTTACTCGGTTTCGAATCCAAAGGTCATGGGTTCGGTCCTACCGGATAAGCGCGCTACGTCATTTGGTGACCCTAGCTTTACAAAGAAAAGCGAAACCTATACTGATCTGTCGTGGCGCCATCTACCCGCAAAAAAAAAGAGAGCAACCAAGGGGAAAAATTCGTCAGATAAGCATGACGCAACTCATCTAACACACAAAAAAACTGACTGCTCCCATTAGCAACTGTATCGTTCGTCTAACCAACTCACTGGTAGGGGAGTGTGTAGCGATATCATCTTATTTCTATTATCTTTTGTGTTTTTTTTTTTCTTTTTCCTACCGGATAAGCGCTCCACATCAAGTCTAAGGATATTTTTAACTTTTCTCCCATAGGTATGAAGGGGAATATATTTTTATATATAAAACATATTTCAAATCTATTATATAAATTAAGTTCAATTAACGAATGCAGTTATATTTAACTAGTTTTTCAGTGAGCATTTATTGATATACAAAAATAAGATGTAATTTACAATATTGAATATGTAATGATAATTAGTAAAGGTAAGCTGTTTTCAGAGCCTTGTTTAAGTTTATTAGAAAGTCACTGTCAAAGAATCCCGACGTATTATAATTCCTCACTTTATTTTCCGAAATCTGTTCGGTAAACATTGCAATTCAATGGAGATGGGAGCAATTCTCTTAACAATATATTGAGCATCCCCCTCCTACCAATAATTCATGTGATGTTCGCTGTCCTGCGAATTGCAAACGAACGATATATATTGCATATTACGGCTTTGTTACAAATATCAAAATTTAATCGAACTGTCATAATGTCACGATTCCTTTTCATGTGCAATCCCCGGCACCACGTGACCTTCTTTTCATACCGTCTGTGTGTGACTTGTGCTACGATTCCACAAAAGAATCAATTCAATGCTGCAGACGATTCGTTATCAATGCTTCTAACTGCTGTGTGAAAAACTATTCAGCATTCTTCGAATGTTCCCTTTGTTGAAAGTTGTTCGCAGTTCATCGGTGCTTTCAGCGCTTTTTTTGTGAATGTAGAAATTGTTTTGATTCATTTTTTATACGTCAGTTTGGTTCCAATAAATAAACACTTATCGCGCGTATAGGTTTTTGTGGAATATGCGAAATATAAACGATGACAGAAAGTACATACATTTTTTTTTGTTCATTTTGAAATCGCTTTTAAGGTATCCGACTACCCTAAAATTGTGAATTTTGTCAAAAATTGACACAATTTTTTTAAAGATTTTATTTTACAGGCCATCTTATTAGCTTTATAAAAATACAAAGTTTATTACTTTCCGTTCACTAGAGCAAAAATTACAAGTGTTTTAGTAAAAGCAGATGCTATTACTTTAAGCAAGATATATGTCATACTTTAAAATGCGTTTTACTCGAAATGTGTTTTTTCGAAAATGATCAAACGGGGGTAGCAATTGCTCAAAAAGTTTTGAAAATAATTAACTGAAATTTTTTTGCGTATGTTCTGTATAATAGTAGAAGTGTTTTAACTTTCAGATTTATCTCAATCTCTGTTTTATTACAAAACTTACAATCCCTTATGTTAATATAATCAGTTTTTTTAAGCAATTTCATATAATAACTAAGATAAAGTTCTCTAAATTTTGTAAAAAATAATATATCTCAAATCCTGGAGGTCATTTCAAAAATAAAAACATAGCAACACATCAGAACTGAAAATTTGTTCATAAACTTTTGGTACAGAATGAGCTGCGTTTATGCTATTTTTTGTAAATTTTTTCAATTGTCTTCCCATTTTAGAATTAATAATTTCTTTTTCTCTTCTTAATTTTAGCATATTTTTCTTAAAATATACTAAACAAATCTGAAAGCAACAACAACAAAAAAAATCCCCAACTTTCTTTAAAAAAAAGTTGTTGCAAGTAGTCGAATACCTTAAGAGTACAATAAAACTCTTAGAAATTGTTTCGTCTTTTCAAAATTTTAAAGTTCTTGTAGTGCTTGTTTGTTGTCAAAATATATTCTTTCCTTTTTTGAAAAAAAAAAAAAACTTTTGTTGCTTTTTGAATTTTTTGATATATATTTCTGTTTTTGATAGAGATTCAATCAAATCTTGTATATCCCTATCACATATTTGGTACCTTCAGTAAGATTTTCTGAATTCTTCCATTTATCAGAATTCTTCTGATTATTAAGGGTTTAAAGTAATATTTAAGTTCTATTCAAAAATTTAGAATAACCAAAGAGGTATTTAATTGTTCTATGAATTACACGATATCTTATAAAAATAAACAACGGGAAAGAATTTAAAAAAATTGAATGAGTTTTAATTCAGCAAACTTATAACATATAGTTTATATGAGTCTAAAAAGTTAAAAGAGAGTTTATAAAAATGATTTGTATTACTCAAAAATTTTTTAATATTCTCTCAGAGATGACTCAAAATATTATTTATATACATAAAGGAAAAAAGCGACTCAATCACACTCATCACAATATCTCCGGAACTATTAGACCTACAGACATGATTTTTGGCAAGCATATTTCTTTCGTGGAGTAGAGAACCTTTAAAAATGAGGTTTACCAAAAGTCGACCCATAAGGGAAGGTTACGAGGGGTTAAGTGTATTTGATAAAAAAAATTCCGTTTTAAATCTATTAGACTGAGGCTGGAAATTCGGGAAGCATGTTTATTTTGTTATGTTGAGATCAACCAAAAATGGGTTTTACGGGAATCCACTTTCGAAAAAAGGCTTACGGGGGCATAAAAGATCATTCTACTTCAATATTAAAAATTCAGTTCTTGTTCTTTTTGAACGAAGAGGTGTGGGTTCTAAGAATGAAGAATGTTTTTCGATACAATCGAAGGCTTAATGCTAGGATTTAGATATCAATAATCACACACACACACACACACACACACACACACAAACACACACACACACACACACACACACACACACACACACACACACACTCAAAAATTTTGTTGCAGACACTAACAGTAAAAATAATTTATGTTTTATAGTATTATGTTGATTCTGAAAGAAAAAAAACTAGTTTAATCCATTATTTTACAATTATAAAACATTACAAAAATTTGAAATTTTTTCAAATTTTTTATAAAATGCTTAGTTTTTAAAAATTTTTAGTCAGTTCAAGGGATTTATGTTTCTTAAATTACTGCAAACAAAAGTTAGTATTGATTTAAAAATCTGTTTCCTTCTTGGTTTTTAATAATTATTTTTCTAGTTAAACCTGGAAAATCTCAAAAGTTTTAAAATATTTTAAATTTAGCATTTTTTAAAAAAATAATGAGAGATCTTAGACACTAAATCCATGCTATCTTTTCTAGAAAATACTTTTGGGAGTATATACAGACAATTTCAAGACTCCTGAACAGAAAAAAACCCCGAGGGATTAGAAAATGCATCCTCAAAATCAGAAGTCCGAGAAAAACGCATTTAAAGTTTGCAAAGGCATAAAACAAAAACTAATTATGCGTATAAACACTAGTTTTTTAATATGCTATTTTCCAACTTATGCTCTATATCCAAACACTTCTTTAATTAATTATGACTGAAAATTTTTTTTAATTCAAAAAATATTTTGAAAATTATTGATAATGTTTGTTACGACGACAGGTTGTTCAGCCTAATCTTAACACAATATTTCCACAAAAGTTTTGAAATACAAAGCATTTATGTACAACATAATAATGATACTAACATAAGATAAGAATTACCAGGTTTGTACCTAAAATTTAATTTTTTTAAATTTTAAATTGGGGAAGTTTAGCTAGTTTTAAAGTCGCCCAACAAGAATTCAAATACCATAATATAGTACTACTATATGTTTACTATAATATAGTTTGGAACACCATGGAAATACTCATTTTTATCTGCAATACTTGTAGTCAGAACACTTGTATTGGTAAGTCTTATTGCAGTATCAGTGAAGGGCTGATTTTTAGATACATATATATATATATAATTTTCAATAATATTCCATCTCTTCCAAATGTTGTTTCTCAAAGCAACCTGAGAAAGTTTTGGCCGTGGCATTTTCTCAACAAGAAAAAATTAATGAAAAAGCTTCTAAGTTATATAAACCATTTCTTAAAACAAAAATTTTGCCTTGAAATCAAGCTTTTTAAGTAATTATGAGGGCTCAAAAAACTCAAAACATAATGAAGGAGAAATTATTTTAGTCATGAAAATTGAAATTAATAACCATATCAAACTGAAAGAGTTGCTTGTGCTCAAAAATATTTTTAATTAATTAAATGTAAGGGTGGGAAAATGTTTTAAGATGATATGGTACCCTAAAAATCATTAAACTATCGAAAAATTTTTTATTGGCTTATTTGATACCTCGAATCTTTATAAACATGCCTAAGAAAATTTCAAAATTTTACCTGTGTTTTTTATCAAGTTATGGAGCAATGTGTGATACTGGACAGCAACTACCACGACCACATTCCAGATTATCTGCTAGAAAAGAGCCTGATAAAAAAGGAATTAATTATTTATCTACCGCGCATAAATGAGATTGACATTATATATGCAGTAACAAATCATTTCAAGAAAGAATTGTGCAATTCATGCAAAAATTCTAGTGTGTGAATTGCTTATTGAAAAGCAAATGGATTTGGTCAAGATTTAAAATTTGTACCGGCTTTTTATGATATTATTATGAAAGAAATTAAAACTTCAAAACGGAATCTCACCAAAGTACAAATACTAAATCTCATTTTGATAACTCAGATAGTTAAAAATTTAATTCGCAAAAAAAAACTCTCCCATTTTTATACATTTGTTTTTGGTGATATATATCCCATGTGTGTGAAATTCCACACTTTTATTATTAAAATATTTTAAGATATTTATTTAAACAAATGCACATATGCAGTTCTTAGATTTTGATATATTTTACCTATAAATTGGTATTTGATTTTGCTTTCATTTGTGCGCAATATTTAACATGCGAAGGCTTTTAAAATCATGGAAATAAAAAAATAAAGGCATAAACATCTTTTGTACATGTTGTGCATTAGCTCTGAGCATGGAGTTAGCTCTAAAGTGTGTGTGTTTATTTTTTTTATAATTATTAAGATAAAGTTTTATGAAATAATGATTTTTCATTTGTTTTCTTCTATATATGCATTATGGCAGTATACTGTTTAATTGTTCTACATTTGTGCAATTTTTTATGGTAAGCAGTTTTAAATAAGCTAATTAACATTTCCTAAAAGTTTCAGACTATTCGATAAATATTATATCATGCTATTCATGGAATGAAAACTTCAAACTCATATTTCTCCATGTTGAATTTTTGTACATCTACTGTTATTCAAAACTCTAAGGTTTTTTTGATAATTGAAGTATGGGTTTAAAATTTTTTATACATGTTCTGAAATGTATGTTTAGTAAAACTGTCCATGGAACTAGCTGAAACATGTGTTGTACTTTTTCTAAAAAATTTCAAAATCAAAATCAATGTTTTTTTTGGAATTTTCGGAAGTTTAGCTATAAAAAAATTAATAAAAAATTAAAAAGCAGCAGCAGAAAAAAACCCATGCACAGTTTTATGTAGTATATTATAAGGTACTAGGAAAAAAAATTTGAAAAAAAAAACATTTTTAAAAAAGCCTTAAAAATTTTAAAAATGTTAAAAAAGTTCAAAAAATTTAAATTTTACAAACATTTTGCAACAAATTTAAATTTTTGTATGGAATTATTATTAAATATTAATGTTTATAAAATGCAACTAAAACCAAATATCAAACATTAAAAATTTAAAAAATTGTGAAGATGGTACCATATTGCCTTAAAATGAAACCGAAACGAAAATCTAAGCTCAGAAAACTCCAAATATCTTAAAAACTAATCTGTTAACAGATCTGAAATTTGGTAGCCAACTAAACAATGATATGGGCCACAAAAAAATTTCTTTTTCAAATTTGTAAAGTATTGTGTAGCCTTATATAAACATGTTATCTTACTAAAGTGTTTCAGAATGCTATTATTTTTGGTTTTGGAATTTAATATTTAAAAATGATAACATAACTAAAATGAAACTTTATTTATATTAAGTAAAATATGAGTTCATACACATTTTATGTTGCCATCCAATAAAATTAAAGTGTAAGTAAGAGTATATGAAAATCCTTGTTATGTACCCAAACGAATACTTTGAGAAAAAATAGGGCATTAGAAGAAAACATAGGATAAAACTATTATTAATTCAGAGTAACGTCTTTCTTTTGTGTTTATTTTTCTGCAGCGGGCTCACATTTATTCCACTTTGCGTTTCCAGAGAGAGAAATTGGAATAGCTAAGTTTCGCCATTTGCGAAAAACATTTTCTTCTTCTTCTACATGCGCTTATATATCTATATAAAAAAAGAAAGCAAAATTACAAATCAGCAGAGATAACCTAGTAATATACAACTTTAATTTCCCCTTGGATTTCCCTCCGAGCTCTTTTGAGAACGCCGCAAAAAAATCCCGCCTTCTTGCGGACTTTATTAATTCTTGATGGCCACGTGATTTCAGAGCGTTGCCATTCCGTCGGAACTAAAACGCAACGCACAAACTTCGCAGACGATAGTAGTTACAAAGATAAATATTTGAGAAGTAACAACGGAGAGTAGGAAAACGGTGAAAAAAACGAAAACCAAAAAATAGAGAGGGGGGGAAAACCGCCGTGTATTAGAGTACACAAGTATAAACTGAGAAAGAAAGAGATGTTTCTCTATAATTAAAGATATACTTTGTGTTACCGAACGGAGGAAACATTAATCTGAAGAAGACAAAAGAAACGAGCGAAGAAGAAGAAGAAGCAAAATACAAATCTAAAGAAATGCGTTCCAGAGTCGAATCGAAATGAACAAAAACAAGGACAAATGAGACAAGAGAATAAGTATTGTGTTGCGAAGAAATTAATTTGATCCTAGAAAAGACGAAATGCCAGGGGACCGTACCACCATGTCATGAACTTAAAACGAGTCTTCATGATCAATAGAACGTTTTATTTTGATTAATCGAGCGTTTTATTCGTGACTAAATAACTGTACAAGTAAACGATTTGTTTTAGTGACGGAATCAATTAATTTAAAAGGAAAATCCAAGAATAATGAATACATATAATAAAATGCATACAAATTAAACTTTCAGTTTAAGGTATCTGGTATCTTTTAGTTTAAGTATTCAGTTTAAAAACTGGTTGCAACAACTTTAAAAAAAAATGGAGATATGGGGATTTTTTTTGTTGTTTTTAAGTTTGTTTAGTACATTTTAAGAAAAATATGCTAAAATTAAGAAGAGAAAAAGGAATTATTATTACTAAAATGGGGAAAAAATTGATAAAAATTTACAAATAGGATAAACGCCCTTCTGTACCAAAAAATTGCGAAAACATTTTGAATTTTCAATTCTGATGTGTTGCTACGTTATTCATTTTTGAAATGACCTTCAGGATAAGAGATATTTTCATTTTTACAAAAACTAGAGCCCTTTATCTCAGTTGTTATATAAAATTGCTTAAAAAACAGTGATTATATTAACATAAGAGACTGTAAATTTTGTAATAAAACAGTGATTGATAAATCTGAAGGTTAAAGCACTTTTACTATTATACAGAACTTGCACAAAAAATTTCAGTTCATTAATTTTAAAATTTTTTGAGCAATCGCTGGTTCCGTTTGAGTATTTTCAAAAAAATACATTTCGAGTAAAACGCGTTTTAAAGTATGTTATATCTTGCTTAAAGTAAAGGCATCTGCTTTTACTAAAAGACTTGTAGTTTTTGTTCTAGTGAACGGAAAATAATAAACTTGGTATTTTTATAAATCTAATAAGATGGCTTATAAAATAAAATCATAAAAAAATTTGTCAATTTTTGGCAAAATTCACAATTTTAGGGTTGTCGGATACCTTAACTTTCAATTTTTGATTTTCATTTTGGATTATTTGCACAAAAAGAAAGCTTATATTTCCTCTGGCATATTTTTGTACATCTACTGAGCTTCATGTTGTTTGAATGGATTATAATGCAAGACAAAGTTAACTCATAAAGGCGGAATTCTCTAAGATATTTTTTAAAAAAAATAGATACTGTATACTTCTGATTATAAACAGAATTAAATTTTTTTGTGTGTGTGATTTTCAAACATGTTTCCATGAAGGCGAAAATGATGCGAAGTGTGTAAAATGGGTGGAATATTTTCCAGTTAAATTGCTGTTAAGTAAAACTCTAACGACACAATAGTTTTATTTCTCGTCCCCCTATCTGAACCTAAATTTTTTCATTCCTTTGTTACCTTGTTTCATACTTTCTGTTCCATTTTTCTTGCATGGAAAAGGAGCAGGAAGAGAGATTCGCATATGGCACGTGATCATCGACCTATGTTTCATGTCCTGGAGCAAAAACTCGCTGCATGATGATCATATGCATTCAGAAACACTCAAATGAGTGAAAGTAAATTTTGCGAACTATTTGGAAACTCAGGTTCTGACACTGAGTTTAAAGAATTTATGTGACTTTTTTTTCTCCTTAAAGAATAAAAGTTCCATTCTAAGCACCCCAAAAATTAAAATTATAAAATCACTCGCGCATGGCTAACGAAAAATGTTGAAAACCCTTTAATAAAAAACTACCTTTTTCCCGAGAATAGCATTATCCGTATATATAAGCCAAACCCCTTATTTTCATTTTAAGAAAAGTTCCACAAATTATCAGCTTATATAAGGAGATACACAGTATTAATAATTAAGTCCTATAACTGTCCTATACTTCGGCAATCACATAATTATTACTCGGCTGGCAATTTTATTACGATGTTTATTCTGTATATAATTCCAGTTCTATTAATTATATAAAAATTAAGAATAAATGTAAATTGAATGGATTTAACCAAATATTTTAAAATGCCTTTTTAGGGTAAAGAGAAATCTGTTCTTCGAAGGTTTTTTATTCATGAAAAAGCAACG
Source organism: Trichonephila clavata (assembly GCA_019973975.1). NCBI lineage: Eukaryota > Metazoa > Arthropoda > Arachnida > Araneae > Nephilidae > Trichonephila > Trichonephila clavata. The sequence continues at coordinate 12,567 of BMAO01037922.1, read as the reverse complement.
GAAGGTTAAGAACATAAATGGATACAATTATTAAAATGCGGAAAATGTATGCGTTAAGGAATTTATTCTGAGAAAGTTTTGGGATATTGTAAAAAGTTATTACTGTCTTTTTCAGTGTAATTCTATGAGACTTAACAAAATACTCATATATAGGAATATTTATTAATAATATATAGTGTTTCAACTATACAGCGTTGTCATCCCTGAACTTTAAAATGACAGTAATTAGGTATAATAGGGGTAGGTATAAAAAGTCTAGGTCAGTGATTCCCAAACTGGTCTATATCGACCCACCCCCCGGTGTCTATAACAACCTGCACGTCAGGAAAAAAATAATTTAAGGTTCATGAGGTGCAAATCGTGACTTTAATTTTTAAAAAAAATTTAGTCAAGTGGAAACCAGATTTTACTTATTTAACATATTTATTTACTAAATTTAATGTTAATTTACAGTTACAAGGTGACAAATTTTATTAAAACAAGGATCGTTTCAACATTTCTTTCCAGAATTAAGCTAAAGAAGAACAATATTGAAGGTTGCGAATTTTCTCAGTTTGTTACATACAATCTGTGAGGACGTTTCAATCTAAGTTGAGCATTTAATTGCCATTTATTCAGATTTTGAATCTAGGTTTAAGAATGCTTCGACTACGGTAATACCACAGTGAGTAATGAATCTATATTATCACATTGAAAAAAATTGTTATATTACAATAGCAACTGATCGGAATAGGCACTAACGAAGATCTTAAAGTAAAGTTTAGAAACGAATATCAGCAATTTCGGCTTTAAAAGACACCTTTTAACTGTCCCGAATTATGGAACACCGTGAGAAAGTTTTTAATTGCTTTTCCTATTGAGAAGAAGTTTCAGTGCGGTACCAGATTCATTTCTCAGTTATTTTATATATTAATTAAATTTTAGTTTAATTAATTAAGTGAAAGATGTGTTTCTTAAGTTTTAAATACTGTATTTCACAACAGTTAGAAATTCAATTCTTTTAAAATAAGTGGTAGTACCAGCTTTCAAAAAAACATTTAAGTTGATAAATTCGTAAAAATTCCTTATAAGGAAAGCAGTGGTTGACCCAAAATCGAAAAACATGGCTAAGGGTCTATGAGACAAAAAAAAGTTTGGGAACCTTTGTGGACTAGGTCTAAGAAAGGGGTCACGCGCTACAGTATGAAATTATTTACAACACCACCTGGTGGCAAACAGTCAATTCAACGCTCCTATCTTGAAAACACAAGAGATACGGAAAAAGTTAATTATAAAGTAGAAAGTGATCAAAATTGGAAGGAAAATGCAGCTTACTTTCAATAATGCTGAAGAATCTAATGCATAAAACGCGTGTTTATTTGGTCGTAGTTTCCTAAACAGTAAAGAGACGCAGGGGAAAGGAGAAAAAAATATTTTTAACTAAAAACTATCCTGCGTCGTTATTCAGTGGCTATGGCCTGTTCTGGTAATCCATGGTTCAAATCCCCACAGCTTTCTTTAATGGCTGTATTTATAAATCAATTAGTATACTGTACGCCTATCATGCATGAAATCCTAAGCGATGTAGAAGCTTACTCATACCAACCAATTTCTGGACAGGCCCTACTAGCAAAGAATGTTGATGGATTTTACAACTTTTACAAATTTTTCTTGAAGCAACTAAAAGGGAAGCCAAAGTTTTTCAAAGGCGTGTGGCGGTGGTAACTATATAAGCCAGTAACAGCTTCCGGACTGAAATGATCATTTTGGTCTAGCGGTAAGTTACGTGCTTACGGAACGAAATGTACTGAGTTCTAATCTCCTTCAGACGTAATATGGACCAACTAGGCATACTTTTCCTGCTACGAATTGTACATTTGATATATCAGTTGACCTGAGAAAATCCTTCGGGTCAAGTTGAAGCTCGAAGTTTAAATATGCTGGTTAATTAACGTTTGGTACGGAATTTTCAATTACAGGTTAATTGGTCTAGGGATTTACAAGCACTCGTTAAGTTAATAATGATATTTGGAGCTTCTATGTGACGTAATGTTCGCTTTACTTAAACATCTAGCTCTACTTAAGCTCTAAAATGTATGATTCTATCACAATGACACCCTCCACATGAGACATGAAAAGTAAAGCAGAAACTGGTAGAGATATTACAGTATCATTTTATAAGGTACGGAAGTTACGTAGAATGTCCTGCAAGAGCTCACCCGCTCTGACAACAGCAGATTTTTTTCTGTGGAGGTACTTGAACTGAAGGTGTACTCCTCCCACCCCTGCTACCTCTGTAAGGGATTAAACAATATGTTACTGATGCTTATGCCAGTGTGTCACGTGATATACAGCAAAATATGCAATAGGAAAACTGAGTTGAGATGTACATTTTACCTGAACATATTGAATACCGAGAATAAAAAGTATGTGCTAAATTGTTCCCTTTTCCGTATCGTACTTTTCTAGAAATGAAAGTGCTGGAAATCGTAAGCTAACCCCCCCCCCTTTATGTATCTTACATTTTTCGAATTAGGAATGGCAACTCTGCTGTTTGTCACCAGATGGCGCTGTAACTAATTTCATCTGTTATGCCTAGAGCAGGAGCGACCAACTCGTGGCTCGCGTGGCACTGTGTGGCACGGCGGAGTTGTAACAATGGCACGCGAAAATTTGATGAAAACTTTAAAGAATTAAAAGTTAATAAATGTTTTTTTCCCCTTTTTGCAATTTTATTCAAACGTGGTTGTCTCAGACAAAAAAAAAACCCTCTTATAATTTAATTAAGTGAATTATCAAGTGGAAAATACTTTTCATTGTTGTGTGTGCTGTTTTTTCAAAGGAAGTGCCTGGCGATATTTTGGAATTTGAAGGAGCGTGTTTTTTTTTAAATATCTGGGAAAAAACAATGAAATGTCTAGACTCAATGCTTGCTACTCAAGAATGAATAATGGGTAAGGGATTTAGCTTTTCTCATGGATGTTATGGGACACTTAAATCATTTAAATTTAAGATTACAAGGAAAAGGTTGTATTTTTCCTACTTTACTTATATATGCTATTTGCGTAAAAGTCTAGGTCATAGACACCATGCTTAAGTATGTAGATATCATTGTGTAGGGGAGAGCAGGGCTTAAGTGGAGACCCTGTGTAGATTTTTTGATTTGTTTGTTTGTATTATCAGAAAATATTTAGGTATCTAAAATGCCATAGAAGAACTACTTTGATTGAGATATTCTTTTGTGTATAGTGAGGGCGGAGCTTACTAAAGAATGGAGGCGTGACTGTAATGATCGACATGAAGGGGATAAATTGCTTAAAAATGAACGAATAAATCCTTTTTGAGGTAGCTAAATCCTCCGTTTAATGGAAAATTTTGGTTTGCCTTTTGGAAAATATTTGTGAAGACAAGAAGGAATATATATGAAAATATCAAATCGTTCCCATAAATAAAGGTTTTACTCTTTAACTTGAAGTGGCATTTCGAAGAATTTACAAGTATTTGTGAAACAACAGCATACAAATGAATGCATAATTCTGATTTCGCACTTATGGATGCAAACGTATTATGTTAAAAGCTCTGATACAAGCTTTGAATTGAAATATTTTAATACAAATTGATTTTTAGTTAAGCTAATAACGGTATTCTATTTCTACGTCTCGCAATTTCCCACTGTAAAAATAACACTAAATATCTATAACTATTAAATATTTATGTGACTATAAACTTTTTTCAAGTCCTTTCATGCAATTGTTAAAGTTTGTGATTTCGTACATTTCTCTTAATTTCTTTGAACTATTTGCATCGCTAAATTTCTCGTCTGATACTTAAATTCGATGTTTCTTTATCAGCAATACAAGCCAGCCCTGTACAACGAGTTTTTTAACGAACCTCCTGACTAGGTGGGAAAGAAATCTTAAAATATTTGGCACTGTAGACACGTTAACTGAATCAGTTTTTAGTTATTGATGCAAGGTTTGACGAAAATTTGGTCCAGTGATTCCCAAAGTGGTCTATATGGACCCCCAGGGGTCTATAACGACCTTCAAGGGGTCCACGTCAGCGAAAAAATAATTTAGGGGTCCATGAGGTGTAAATGGGGGTCTACGATATCCTAAACCAGATCGTGACTTTAATTTTAAAAGAAAGTTTTATCAAGTGTGAAACAGATTAACCTATTTAACAGCTTTATTTACTAAATTTACTGGGTTTAATTTGCAGTTACAAGGCTACAGCATAAATTTTATTAAAAAAGACCATTATTTCAGTGTTTTTTGCCAGAATCAAGCTAAAGGAATATAAAACTGGAGTTCGCGAATTTCAGGTTTCTCAATTTGTCATAGACAATCTGCCAGAAAAATAACGCTTTAATCTTTGTTCAACATTTAAATACCTTTTATTCAGGTTTTGAAACTAGGTTTGAGAATGCTTTGACTATAATAATATCACAGTAGGTAATGTGTGTGTGTGAATTCATGTTGTCACATTAAAAAAAAAATGTCTGATTACAAAAGGAAAGAAACAAAATTTTTTTTTTACAAAAGGATTTTAATAGTCCTAACGAAAATCTTAAAGTAAAGTTTAGAAACGAATGTCAGCAATTTTGGTTTTAAAAAGATATACCTGCTATTTATCCCGAATTAGGGAGTATTTAAAGAAAGTTTTTAATTGCTTTTCCCAGAGAGGAGAAGTTTAAGCATGCTTGCCAATCTCCAAAATAAAAACAGAAAAAAAAAGAAAGATTGGACACTACTAACCAAAGAGATTTAGAGTTAAACCTGAAAAGATTAAAATCAAATGTTAAAAATTTGTTATTGAAGCAACAGATTCATCCAACCCATTAAAAACATTTGTTTGTTGATCGGTTATTTTATGTAACAATTATTTCATATAGTAATTAAATTTTAATTTAATTAATTCCCATGTGTTTCTTAAACTTTAAACACTACTTAACTACAGTTAGAAACATAAAACTTTTAAAGTAGTGCTATACCACCTGTCAAAAAATATTTAAGTTTATAAATTTGCAAAAAATTAATATTAAAAGTAAGTAGGGGTCTACACAAAAACGAAAAACATGGCAAGGGGTCTATGAGACAAAAAAGTCTGGGAACCTCTGATTTAGTCGTTTTAACCGACGGGGAAAAAGATTACCTCTGGGCTAATTTGCAAATTAATTCGTCTTTCATTGAGTGCATTTTTGTGTATATTTCAGTTTAATAATTTTTCAAACTATGGCCTATAATTTTATTTTTCATAATTAGTGACTTTTTTGAGATAACATTACGAAAAGGGATTCGGTCATCGCCAATAAGTCTGCTTTTGCTCCGTTACCCACACACCCTTCGAAAAAAAGGGCACAAAAAATCCTCTTAGAGAGGGTGAAAAAAATGACTCTTCTAGACACATTATGACAAATCGTTTTTCCTGTAATATTTTTATAGGAAGATGGGTAGAGGCAATTATTTTAATAACGTCTTTTTTCATTTGTGTGATGCTTTCCACCTAATTATAAAGGAATATACTATTAGACTTCTTTTAGGTTTCTATTGACACTTCTTTTTCCTCTTAATGAGGTCTTCTGTAAAAAAATAGATCTCTTTTTTTTTCGATAATTGTTATGAGTTTTTTAGGTATTCCCACTAGACTTCTCAGGCTTAGTTAATGATTTTCTTTTTCATCGCTTATGAAATGAATATTACAAGAATAGATGAGACAGCAGGATATTTTTTCACGCAAGTGGGTTTTTCTGTTAATTTAGAGTAAAAGTAGTATTTAATTCAATATTATTCACTAACCACCCCATGTCTTGTAGAAAATATGTATTAAAGTTTATTTAATTCATTTTCAGTTGTCCTTCATTTAAACATATTCTAACAATCTAACTAAATTAAAAACTCCAAAAGCAATGATTAAAATTTTTTTGTTACAAAATTACTCTAAATTTATATAAAACTTTAAGATTTACACACTGTACCGTAAGAAATATTTCGTGGAGAAGTTGTATTCTTACTAAATTAATAGAAAAGATGAAGGTTTTTCAATGTTTTTATGTTATTGTATAATGTAAGTTATAAATATATAGTCAAAGTTAATTCTCTCTATTTTAAGTACTTTTAGCAATTATTCCACTAATCTTGCTTTTAACATTAAATTCACCTTAAGTTCATAAGATCCTTTTTTGAATCAAAATCTGCCATTCATTACTAAATATTCTTATATCTGTACTATTTAAGTAATTATTAATTAAAAAATTAAATTTACTTAACAATAAAATAAATAATAAGAAATGTAAGACTTGAGAAAGGTAAAGTGAATTTATTTCAGAAATCCATCCTTACTATTCTTTAATAAAATTTGAAGAAAACTATCAATAGTAATTTTGATTTTTTTTAAATAGATTGTATATTAAATTTATATATAATTCTAAAAAAATAAAATTTAAAGATTAAATTGCAGCTTTAATTATTAAGCAAAAAATTTCGTATGTTCTTTTAAAAGATATCTTCTTTATTTATTTAAAAATTCATTTTTAATTTTTTTAATGTTTCTTCCGAGAAATTATAAAAAATTCCACTAAGTAATCTCCCATTATAGTCAATTGCCTCGCGTTTAAAACAGTATTCTTCAATTCAGTTTCCTCCAAACGATTTTTGAATTAATCGATTTTGAAATAAAATTGTTTTAATCTCTTACATTGGAGGAAATAGCAGTTACATGAATAGGCTGTATTTTTTTGAGATGCAAACGTGAGGAATGGCAATGTTGTTATTGATTAGAAATAAAAAAAATTTTCATGGAAAAAATTAAAATTTTCTGCACAAATTTTTAATTATAATTAATAGTACTTAAAAACCCACAGTTCTAATTTCTTTTTATTTACAGAAACATGTTTTAAAATTGAATATTTGTTTTTAAATTCGTATTTGAATTACAAAGAATTTGTTTTGAATATATTAGAATAATTAAAGCTGCAATTTAATCTTTAATTTTATTTTTTTAGAATTTATTTTTAAGGAATATTATTCATATAAGCACTAACGGGTTGAATAAATTTCGTCTTTCTTTAAAACAAGAAAATAAACTGTTTCATCTTTGTTTTTTTCCGGTTATCTAAGAAAAAAATGTTGGTAAGGATACATATTTATTGAATTTAAATTATTTTTGTAAGAATTAATATGTTTCACTTTTGTCATCTATTCTTTAAAAATTCTATAAAATAATGTCCTTTGTTCTTTATTTATATTTAAAATAATGTCTTCTATTCTTTAATAATTCTATAAAATTATGTCATCTATTCTTTAATAATTCTATAAAATAATGTCATCTATTCTTTAATAATTCTATAAAATAATGTCATCTATTCTTTATAATCCTAATAATATTATAAATGTGAATGTAAGTTTGCTTGTTTGTTACGCTTTCACACCTGAACCACGAAACCGATTTTAAAAATTCTTCCACCAATGGAAAGCTACATTATCAGCGAGTAACATAGGATATATTTTATTCCCGTATTCTTACGGGAATGGAAACTGTACATTTGAACGTGAAACTGAACGCCAAACTCACCGCCAATTTGAACGTCAAGCTGAGCTAATGAAGTCGTTGTCTTGGTTACTGGCGACCGATGCTCTCCACAAGACATAGTGTTACGCGCACATGATAATACGCTGACACGTGTCAAAAAAATTTATGATAGTTATCTCACTGTTCAATTAAGTATGGCAGTAGCTGTTTCGGATACATTTAAAAAAATAATAAACGAGAGCTTCATAAACAAAAAGTAATTAGAGTAACAAAACATTTTTATGTTTATGGTTAGTTTCAATCCTATTGTTTCTTTATTTATTTACATTTTTCTGTCACATTTAAGTAATAATTATCCTAATCCTCAAATTGATGCAGAATATACTTGGTGCCACTATTTTAACAGGTGTCGGGAAAGTGTTATCATACCTCGAATTCCAATTAATCCCACTGACTTATCGTTTCAATTCAAACGAGTTCAATTTCCAATCAAACTCAGTTTTTCTGTTACTATAAGCAATGCGCAAGAGCAAATATTGCAGGTACCAGGAACGCATTTGGAAAAGCAATGCTTTTTCCATGGCCAACTATATGTAGCCTGTTCTCACGTGTCTATGACGAAATCTTCACATATTTGCTCCTGACGGAAAAACATATAATATGATATACAGTAGCATCTTCTAATAATATTCTCTTTAGCTCTTTAAGAGGAATTATTTATTAAACGTAGATATTTTTAACTTTTTAAAATATTAATAGTTTAAGTTATTGAATTTCTGTTGCTGTTTATTAGAATAAAGTATGTTTTCAGTTTTTTAAACTAAGCTTAATTTTAGAATTTTTAAATTTTTATGCTCCCAGACAAGCAGTAGAAAAAATTATCATATTTTATTTACTTTCTAATAATAATGATTACGACTTCGACAGTTATTTAATGATATCAACGCGTGCGAAGCCGCGGGTAAAAGCTAGTAATTCTATAAAAGAATGTCATTTATCTTTAATAATTCTATAAATTAATGTCATCTATTTTTTAATAATTCTATAAAATAATGCCATTTGTTCTTTAACAATTCTATAAAATTTTGTCCTCTATTCTTTAATTATTCTTTAAAATAATGTCTTCTATTCTTTAATAATTCAGTAATATAATGTCATCTATTCTTTAATAATTCTATAAAATAATGTAATTAATCTATTCTTTAATAATTCTGTAAAATAATGTCATCTATTTTTTTATAATAATTCTATAAAATAATGTCATTTATTCTTTATTAATTCTAAACTCGTGTCTGAATTAAAAAGATTTTTCTTTGAACTTTTTCCAACTTTTGTCTTCAATGAATGTTTGTTATTCATGTAAGCGCTGGCAACCTGACCAAGTGTTCCGTTCTTCTCTGTAGCAAGAATAAGTTGTTTCATTTTTGCTTCTTTCCGGTTATCTAAAAAATGATGCTGATAAGAGGTGTGGTGGATGATGTGGCATTTATTAAATTGCAATTATTCTTATAAAAATTATAAATCTTTCATTTTGTCATCTAGTTTTTAATAATTGTATAATTTAATTTTAAGTTTTCATTGATTTTTAATCCAGTAAGTGTTAGAATCAATGCAGAAAATTATTCAGTATAGTTAGAAACCCACAAATTAAGTAGGAAAAATAATACTAAGTTATTTCTTTATATATATATATATATAGGCATGATTAATGACGGTTAAAGATTTCATAAGATACTTTTTTCCAAATATTATATCTTATGTTACGAAATTTATGAATAAATAACAATGAAGTTCTTCTGTAATAATAATTTGAAAAGGATGAAATAAAATACTTAAATTCTCTAAAGTTGATAATTGGAAAGAAGACAAACAAAATACATTCGAACCTCCATATTACGAACCTCTGTATTGCGAGTTTTTCTATATAGCGTACTTTCTTCTGGAACCAAGAACATTTCACGATTTTCTTCGTAAAATAACCTCCCAATAGCGAAGTGCATTTTCTATATAAGGAATTTTTTCCCCTTCTGATTCAATTTTTTCTCTCTATACTTTTAAAGTATTTCCAGATATTTCAAGTTGTTCTCTCTTTTAACACATTTTATGGTTGTCATAAATCTTAAAATAGTTCTATTAGGTGCCTAGCTCACCGAGAGAAATAGAATTCTGGGCGTTTCATCCAAGAAGTACAACCTTTAACCCCCACTGTCCAGTTCACTAGAAACATCTTCGATATCCCCTTTAACCCTCAATGGAGTAGTCTCTTGTCCCCGTGCCTTTGAACTAGTCTCCGTTCATTTGTAGTGATGACTGGTAACTTCGCTTCGGGTCCCTCTAAAATGTCAAAGCTTAAGCGTTTGAGCATCAAACAAACAAAAAATTAATTCTTCAGGAAGTGGATAAAGGCGTCAAGAAAAAGGATATTGATTTAAAATTTGGTATTTCTCCAAACAGCTTTTTTCCTATTATAAAAAAGCAGTATAATTAACAAACTTATGATTCATCTAATTCTTGTTCAAAACGTTTAAGAACGTTATAAAGATGTCGATGAGGCAGTTTTGAAGTGGATACACAGAATGTCGCCAGATAAAAATCTTCCGATATCTAGACCTTTCGTAATAGAGAAAGTTCTTCAATTTGTGAAGGCATTGGGATACGACCAATTTCTAGGCAGTAATGTTTGGCTAAAAAATGAGGGTGTGCACCTCGACGAAATTTCTGAAAATTCGCTTTAGATTCGTTTAAGGCTACGTAGTACCCTTTTTTAAAAAATTTGTTTGGAGACAGTTATAGTAAAAGTAATTTATGTCTTATTTACATATTATATTATTAAGTTGATTCTGAAAGCAAAAAGTCAGTTAAAACAGCCATTATTTTAAAACTTTAAAAAATTTCGAAATTTAAAAAAAATTTATAAAATGTTTAATTTTTTACATTTTTTAAATTATTTTAAGTGATTTATATTTCTTAGATTTTTGGAAACAAAAGTTAGAATGGGATTGAAAATCCGTTTCCTTGTTGATTTTTACAAATTATTTTTTCAACTAAACCAGGAAAAAACACGAACATTTTTAAAGAATTAACATTAAATTTTTTTAAAAAAAATAACTAGAGATCTCAGACCTAAATCATACTAACTTTTACAGAGCACATATCTGAAAGTATATACATGCAAAAAATTTTAAGATTCTATCTTGAACAGAAAAAAAGCTTTAGAGAATAGAAAACACTTATATCTTCTAAATGAAAGGTCGGAGAAAAAACATATTTAAAGTTTGTAAAGGCTTAAACCAGGGATGGCGAACCTTTTTTGAGACGTGGGTCAAATTTTGTTCATAGTTATTTTAGTACTAGCTCGTGGGTCACTAATGCCCTTTGCATCAGAGTTAAGTTTAAAACTTTCTAACTGAGTATTTTTAAAACTAAACATCTTTAAATTCAACTGGCTTAACGAGTAAAAATAAGCGAGGTTTGACGATTTAAAATTATTTAGTAGGGATAAATGTTCTGAAGTGTTTGGTGCAAATGACAATGAGTGTTTGAATGAACAAGGAGTAACGAAAATTACAGACTATATACGCTCATAGACAAAAAAAAATTAGCGCACCAAGAAAGAATCCTCAAAATGAAACGAAATTTTACATACATAATGACTACTTTCATATGAGTAAATGATTAGAAAATCAAAGGAAATTGATCATTTATTTCAGAGAAAAAAGCAAGAGAACTCAGTATTTAATACCCTGTTTAACCCCCTCTAGCGCGAATGCACGATGCAATACGATACAAGTTGAGGCATACAAATTCTGTATGATGTCTTGAGACATTTCGTTCCATGTTTGCTGTAACATTGCCTCTAGTTCGTTCAAACTCGTGGGATGGACAACTCGTCGTCCCAAATGATCCCAGATATGCTCGATTGGAGACAAATCTGGGGATCGGGCAGGCCAAGGAAGGGTAGTATCAGTGCGGAGACAGTCTTGTGACATTCTTTCCGTGTGAGGCCGAGTATTGTCTTGTTAAAAAGGCTCCTGGGATCCATTGCATGAGTGGCAAAACATGTGGTTGCTGGATGTAATGGACATACCGCTATGCTGTCGGATAAATACTAGGGGTGACCGTGTATTGTAGGCAATGGCACCCCATACCATCACACCAGCTGTGGGAGTGGTGTGTCACTGTAAAGCAATGGCAGGATTGAGGGGTTCGCCATGGGGTCTCCACATACGAACACGATTGTCATCACTGCTGAAATTGAATCTGGATTCGTCGCTAAAGACGACCTGGTTCCATTCCGCTTCAGTCCAGTTTACTCGTACGAGGCACAACTCCAAACAGAGGTGACGATGGGTGGGCGTCAAGGGCAGTACACGTAATGGACACCGCGATCCCAAATGTCCTTCTGCCAGGAGCCTTCGTATGGTTCGAGAAGACACAGGGACCCCTAGTGAAGGTGCTACCTGTGCCTCTATGGCGGCCGATGAAGCAGTTGACTGTACGCGTGCATTTCTTACGATGTGGTGGTCTTCTCGACGACTGGTCTGTCGAGGGCGTCCTGAGCCTGGTCTTCGTGTAAATGACATCTCTTGGATACACTGGTCCCAATACAATCAGAGCGGCCTAATTGACGAGCTACTTGCCTAGCTGACCACCTAGCTTCCATAATGCCGAGGATTCTCCCCCTCTCAAACTGCGACAGCTGCTCATATTGTCTTCGAAAACGGCGTAATGGTATGTATACCTCAGCGCTTTCTTTGTAAACGATTCAGCACACTCAAACAAGCTTTGGTTACATGTTTTATACGCAACGGATAAAGACGTTAAACGCCCTCTACCTTCTATACGTAATGCGCAATCACGATGCTCTTCTAATCATTTGCATATCTCCCCGACATGTACCTTCATGCCAAGTTTCATTACGATCCCGCAATTATTTCTTGGTGCGCTAATTTTTTTGTCCGTGAGTGTATATTGTGAAGTATGATTTTTTTGTATATGCATATATATACAAGTGCCACCTTTCCTTGCATATTTTCTGACAGATATATATATATATAT
>BMAO01037921.1:0-10210 GCA_019973975.1 Trichonephila clavata | reverse complement strand
AAAAAATTATCGAAATTCGAAATCATTGTTTAGTTGAATATGTTATTCAATTATAAATTTTGTTCAATTGAGTTATTCTAAGCTCAAAGATTCTGAATACATTTTAAAAATGGTTTAATGTGAAAAAAACCAAACCCTTCTGTATTTTTTCCAGAATTCATTTCTAAATCTAAGTAGACATGGATTGATTAAAGAAATCAGCGACCAAATTAAAGTTTTGAATGAATCAAAATGATTATTAGTTTTGTTAATCAATATGTTGTTTTTCCTTTTTAAAATATTTTCTCTAACTTTAAAAATGAATTAGCATGAGAATGGTTTGAATTACTTCCATAATTAAACCTTTTTTTAACAAAAAACGATGAATACTTAGACTAATTTATGAGAAATAACCTTGACGTCAGTAAAAATTCCTCTTTTTTGTTACCATAAACCTTTAATTAGTTTGATATCATGCAGACATTAGCTTTAAAAAATAATAACAGACATACAAAAGAAATACAGGGCGTAGGAGTCCAGACTCTCGAAGAAAAAGTTCGGTCTGAGTGATGAAATTGATGAAGTTATTTGAATTGCTTGTAACTGAGTATACATTAAACAAAAGAATGCGATTGCTTAAGAACTTGAGCAACGAATTTCCTTCTTTCTTAAACACTTATTGCGAAGCGATATATATCAGAAAAGGCCGAGTAGTATGTCGCAGCTTCTTCCATACTATAAAATATTTTCCCATCTCCATTCTCACTCTCTCTAAAGTCCAAAATATTCTACAAATTTTAATTAAAAATGTCAAATTCGAAAAAAGTTCACTTCGTGGTATACTAAGAAATGAGATAATTACTGCAATTCTTCAAAATTACGCAATAGGTGGGGTCAGGGTATGATTTCGTATATAAATACATATGAATTATTTTTATTTGGGGTTGGAGACGAAAGAAAAGAATAATTTTGAAATATGTTTATTTAAATCTTAGGTAACGCAAATACGAAATCGCAAACCGAAGTTATTTTGGTAGTAACCTATTAATCGTAGCCTACTTATTTTTTATTTTGAAAAATGACGCTTTTCGTCAGAGTCTATATTTTCTAAAATTTGTGACCGTTTTTCAATTAAACTTTCTCTGAGTCCTTTATTCAAATTCCAAACTGTCAGTCAACGTCTGAATGAACTGGTTCTTACGACTCAAAGTCTTCAATGTTTTGTTCTTTCCAAGCATATCAGCTCATCAATTGTCTGCTCCTGATTGTGGGAATCCAGCAGTTCTCGACCGTCATCACTCTCCACTTCTAAATTTATTTGTTTGGCAAGATGACGACTTCTTCCATACTATTACCAGTTCTACTAATTATTTTCTTTTTTTCCCCCTCAAACTCAGACGAATGGACGTGATTTGAAAACCCGTAACTCCGGATTTGCTTATGTCGGTAGCATAAGTCGGTATGCTGCGTTTCATTGTTTCATTTCTGGAACAATGGCATTGAGATATGACAGAACGATTAAATATAGAAACAATTAGTTTTTCAAGTAAAATTAAAAATATCTTAAATTCTCTCAAAATTAAAATAATTTTCTTGTTCCAGTTTGAGGGAATCAGGTCAGAAACGGTTCATGGGATTTATAAACTTTGTAAGCTTTATTTGAATTTGTTCTATTTTATTTTACTCTCTGCGGCAGAGAGTGTAGCCTCTGAAGCCTAGTAGTGTCATGAGTTCGAGCCTTACGACTACTGATGACCCGCCGTGTGAAGAAGGTGGCCCATTAACCCCTTTCAGATTCATTTTATTTCTGGACTATTGAAAAAAGGTCAATTTTTTTTATGCTTCTTTTCAAACATGCATATATTTCTAAACATTAAAAACGCCATTCGCCTTAAAAATTTCCTAAAAATTAATGTAAACAAATCTATTTAAATTAATAAGTAATTTACCTGTAAAGTTGGCTTTTTGTACGGCTGAAATCATTAGACTTTGGAATCAATTCTCACTGAGTATAAATATAAAGCTTAGAAAACCTAGCTTTTATCTTGATTTAAAAATTTTATTTACATCGTTTGCATTTACATAAATAATTATGAAATTATTAATCAAAATTTGATTGTGTAAGATAAATTCGAAAGCACGGTACTGCATATAACCCAACATCTCAATCTGGACTGTAGAATCTTATTTCTCGTCTTCCCTTCTTCCCTTTACTGTATATCTTTGAGCAGCAAGTAATACACTGTCGTGTTGCATTAGTTTTCTTCTCTGTTGGGGTGATTTAGTCAACAAAGTGTTTTTCAGCCAAGCGTGAAGGGCAGAAGGACGTATTCTTTTTTTCAGAATATCATCTGGTGATAGTTTTCAATTATTCGAAACCAAAAAAGACGTGAAATAATTCGGAAAGACGATAGTACAGTGTAAATTTTCACAGTGCCCGAGCTATACTCGGGATGAACAAGGAAGGTACATTTCACCTGCTCAGTCAGTTTGGAAACCGGGAAGGGGAAAAAAAAGGAATAAATATTAAAATTGATTTATTCTATTCTTGAAATTTTTTTGATCATTTGTGAATTTAAAAAAATGCATCTATCTTTTCAAGCAGACATGTTGTTTTAGTAAAATGATACATAGTCATTCTTTGATAACCATATCACTTGCACGTTCAAAGAAAAGCAATAGAAGAGACAAATATTTTTTTAAAAAGTACTGAATACACAAAATTTTTTAACCATTGCTAAATACCTATGTTCAAGTTGATTCAACTCCATGTGTTCTTAGTTTAATTTTCAACTGAGTCTAGCTTTCCAACCGATCGAATCAAATTAAATTTACTTTTGTCAGCAGAAAAAAAGGACTTCTTTTGTTATTTCTCTTTTAAAGTAAAGGTAATTATGTGCCTCTCTAAGAATTTTGAGTTTTTCTTTGTTGATTTTGCTGATATAAGTTTTATTATGAGATATTCCTTCGTGCAGCAGGAATTTTCTTATGATAATTCTGATGTTTTTCGTCTCCCTGTCAGTTTTTTGTAAAACCGAAATTAAAACTTTCATTAGAACTTGTTTTCAGAGTTCTTAGAACTATTTTTTCCCGTTATTATTTGCATGTAGACAAATGACTACTTTATTAAAAAGAGTTATTAGAGCAAGAGACTTTTTATTAGTATTTTAAACTTTTTATTAATGAAAGTTTTGGAATTCTACTTAAAATGTTTGAAAGGGAACGTATTCACACACACACACACACAACACAGAATAGTTCCTTTATATATATATATATATATAATATAAGTTTGTACTTGCATTTAGGACCCGTCGTAAATAATTACTAGCTACCGCCTTATAGGAATCCTTGTATCCGTATCTCTTGAAGATTAACAGCTTGCGTTTTTTAAAGTAAGATTACATCAGTATCTACTATGAACGATATTTTTCCACCAATCATAGTCTCCGTCTCTGAAGTCAAGCGGATTCCAAATTTCCTGTTGCCGCCTTATACAAAACCCTGAAACTCTAGAAAATCCTTCTTTTTTGTCTTTGTCACAATGTAGTTCGAGCATGTGTCTCTTTTGTAGCTTGTGTCGTTCATCTTTGTGTGTGTGTGTTGTGTTCAAGTGTCTAAGTGTTAAATAAAGTGAATTATTTGTCAACAAGACTGTCGCGTCAATACCATCAATATTACATCAACAATCTAAATAATGATCAGAAAGAAATTCCTTAACACTCTCCACGTCCTGTCTATATATAAAATATTACAAGGAATTTTAATTGAATAGTGAATTTAAACTGATAAGTGAATATATACATAAATCTTATAAACTTTCAGTATTTTTAGACTACTATTAAGTTCTAGAGAAATATATTTGATATCAAACATAAATTAGAGAATCTCCCCTGGTTTTAACCCGCCTTTTAAAAATGTCATTGTGAATATCGTAAGAAAAATTATTTCTAATAAATATTCATCAATATTCTCAAATTCATTTTGTAAACCCTAGATTTTAAAACACGTTATAAATAACAATGGTGAATTTTGCTGGATTTAAAAAGTTAAAAAATGTTTGTGCAGCAATTATATAAAGCTGCTTATAGAGAATTTGGGATAATTTATTTGCTTAGCAATTTAGCATTTTCCCAATTTTTGATCCAAAACAGTTCGATTATAGAATTGCTTTGAATATATAGTGAAAATCGTTTAGCACGAAACTGAGGAGACTGAAATATATTTTCGTGTTAAAAAAAATTATGTTAAATGATATTGCGAAAAAAATGTATTTAACAAAGTTTAGTTTATTAGAGTACATTTTATTTACTTTTAAAAGCATCTAATTGATCTAGAAATCTTAATTTGCTTCGATTTCGAATAAATATTTTCTAAACAATTGGTTCCATTAGAAAAGTTTCGTGTAATCTCTTGATCACAAGGCTCCAAGACACTTGTACTCGGAGGCAAAAAGATAATCTTTATGATTTTCAATACAACGTTCGGAAGATCCCGACAATCGTCAGTTATCATTGCAACCGCACGCTTTTCTCGTAATAATTGATCATCTAACTTTACGATTCAAATTCTAAAGCCAACTGATGAGTGATAAGATGTTTTGGTGTGGCGTTAGGGGGGGGGGTGTAGGGTGAAAGTAGCTTTGATAAGCAATTTAGTTCGTGCCGCAGGCTATTCTGAGCTTATTTCTAAGCCAAATTAACCACCTTTCTACGAAACATGTGAAACCACACTCATTTTAAATTACACTCGCATGGCTGGAATTTTCCACATTTTGTTCATTCCCAGAAGGGAAATCTCTTCGTGTTTCGTGATTTTCGTTTTGTGTTAAGAGAAAAAAACACAGTAGTTTGAAAATACACAGTAGATTGTCCTGACCTTTTTGCATTATTTCGTGTTAACCAATATTTCGTCTTAAGCGTTTTCGCGTTAAACGTATTTTACTGTAATTATATATTACAATTGCCTTCCAAATATATAGTTAAAGATGATGTATTTTCAATCTTAAAGCTCTTTACCTACAGTGTAAAGTTAAGTACCATACAGCCGAAGAAAGTAAATATTTTATACAAATGTTTTTCCGCTTACAGTTTTATAATCTTCCTCTTTTTTCCCTGAAGATTTTTGTGTGCGTTAAAATTTTATTTGTTTTACACAGTGACCCAGAAAATCTTTTATATTAAACTATTAATCTTTTTTACAGTAAATTAGAAATCGTATTTTTTCTGTGTGTATGTTTCCTTACTTTCGTCAAAGATATATTATCCCATAGATAAAATAGCAATTATTATTAAATGTGATTGCATAAAAATGTAATACGATGCTACAAAATAAAATTCAAGAAAAATAGAACATAAAAAAACCATGCGAATTTAAGTAAAAGTCTTAGAATTACGTGTTATATTTAGTATTTTGTGAAAAATATATATTTGAAGAACATTTACAGCTAGACTCACAAATAATTTTTTTAAATAAAACTTATTTTTAAGTATTACGAAATCTATCATAGCAAGTAAGGTATTTGTTTGGTTATACAAAAAGTTTTAAAAAACTGACACTTCATTGCTCAAATAAAGCATTACATATTATCACAAGTTTGAAGAAACAAATACCCTTGATGTGACATTTTATAAGGGTTGCCCAAAATGAAAAGTGGACAAGCTGAATAAAAAGAACAGCTTTATTGGAACACAGTAGGTCTGTGCCTTCGTGTAGGAAGATTGTGAGAGAGATTCTCGATTTCGTCCTGCATAGCTTCCTTCGCCTCATCATTCGAATGGAAATTTAATGCTCTCGTAAGTGGAAACAAGTGTGAACGGTTTTAGGGAGAGGTATCTGGACTGTACGGAGGGTGCTATAACACTTTTCAACAGAATGTTTTAAGTTTGTATGGGTTTCAAGGGAGTCGTTTTGACCGGAATTGTCATGGAGATCTGAAATCGTTTGCCACCCTTCATGAAAACTTTTGCACCAATTGTTCGAACTAAGCAGTGCTCGCCATAGAATGCCTCCTTTCGCTGATAGATGCTCATATCCAGGTCACCTTTCGCGATCAGAAACCGTACTACCAAGCATTGATCAGATATGGACACATACAAGAACAACCCGAATTTACTTTTGATATAGTTCCTCTACCACGAACAGATTTCACTGTTGTATGTCGTATGCGGTGTACCCCTCTTACCTCCCTTTATACCTGTCACAAACTCCCATCTTCTTAAAGCGACAGCAGCGCCACCTTTGTAAAAGGAACGAATTGATTCAGAATTAAAATGGACGCGTAGAACAAACATACTGAAACTACGCGGTAAAAACTAAAGTTGATAAAGATGTTTATAAATGTTATTTGTTTAGTCTAATTAGTGTCGTGTAATGTCCCGAGTATTTTTGTTATGTGTGCTGTAAAAATTAAAACATATAAAATTCACAAAAGGACTTTTTATTCATGGACTTTGATTTGCATCACTGTGTGGCAGCCCTCCATTGACAAGGTAAGCCATTTTACCTTGATTGTTTTCTTCATTTTAAATAACAAAAAATGAAATCTGGCGCCCGAACAGGGACTGCCACTTAAAAAAGTACTTAGTGAACATTTTATTTATATGTGCAAAAGAATAACTTTTATATGATATTTTGCATGCTTGAAAACAAAAGACTCTCGCACATAATAATCTTTTGAGAAATTGATATATTTGATATCTATACAATTATTGATATAAATTTCACGATTTAAAATAACTTTGTATAGACTAAAGTGAACAAAAATGGCATTACAATCTCCAAGTCAAACTGATTCAGATGAACTAAATAAATTGAAACGTAAGCGCGGTTGTTTACGAGGAGCAGTAACAAAACAAATAACAAAAATCGAAAGTGACCTCTTAAAGCCAGACATAACAGTCGAGGATTTAGAAGAATCTATCGAACTTTTAACTGAAAGGGGCGAAGAATTAAAATTAATTGACTCCCAAATTGAAAGTCTGATTCAAGTTGATCAAATAGAAGTTGAATTTGAAAGTATAGAAGAATAAAAGAAAAATAACCAGAACGCGATTCAAAACACGAAAATTAATTCAAAAAATTAGTAAAGAATCCAACGCTAATAACTCTTGGCAAGATAGCAATATATCTCTAAACAGCTCGAGCCAAAACGAAACACAAACAAAGGAAAAGGAACGCATCAAATTACCAAAATTAACTATCCCTAAATTCTATGGCGAAATTAGTGAATGGTTAAATTTTTGGAATGCATTTAAATCTGCCATTCACGAGAATGATAATGTGTGCAAAATTGATAAATTTAATTATTTAAGATCATTTTTGGGAGGTTCTGCATTTAGCTTAATCGACGGATTAGAATTAACAGCCGAACATTATGATCACTCAATTGATATTTTGAAAGAAAGATTCGGTAATAAAAAAGTTTAATTAATGTACACATCGATAAACTACTCCAAACCAGCCCATTAAAAAACTCAATGATGTCAAAAGTTTTCGTAGCCTCTTTAAATCATATACAAAAAAATATCAGAAGTTTAGAAAGTTTATCTGTAAAAAAAGATAGCTATTCCAGTATTTTGGTTCCATTTTAACAAAATTATTGCCACTTGACCTTCTTTTGGAATATAATAAATTGCCGAGTAATACTTCTGATTGCGAAATCGATATATTAACAGATTTTTTGTCTTCACAACTCACTGCAAGAGAACGAACCTTTTTAAATATAAATAATTCTATTCCGGAAATGAAACCTCGAACAAAAATGAATCATACTGAATATCGGCGCCAACCTACGGCATCAATGTTAATTAATGAGTCTGTTCCGTCTAGGAAAATTGAAAACGATCAAATTTGTTTATTTTGTAAATCCAATAGACATTCTGCAGTCTCTTGTATAATAATCATTTAAGTTTGGAAGAGAAGGTAGAAATATGTAAGCGAGCTGGTTCTTGTTTTAGGTGCTTGAATCATAAAAATAAAAACGCCATCTTTCTTCGTCTTGTAGGGCAAATGTTAAGTGCGATTTATGTTCTGGGAGGCACGTGACTGTAATGTGTATGGGAAAAGGAAAAGCGCGGGAGGATTTTTCAAAAACAGAAAATAATGACAGCGGTTGAGTAATGCTTCTATTAGAAAGCGAGTGATGTTACAAACGATTATTGTTAAGATCTCAGGAGCTAAACAAAAACATATGATTAGATTAATTATAGATTCTGGCTCATCAGGTAGTTACATTTCAGAATTCGCGGCGCATAAATTACAATTAAAGGATATAGGACATGAAACTGTTGTGCATGGGTTGTTTGGGGGATTGCAGAAAAAAAGAGAAACATAAAAAAATATATTATTAATCTGAGTAATGCAGATAATAGTTTCGATTGCGCGCTTAATGTAATGGAACAAAAAACTATTTGCGCACCGATTCCAAAACTAGAAAATATGAAACTTATAGAAGAAATTAAAAATTGTGGAATCACCTTAGTGATTTAACGGTAAATGAAAACTTCTGTTTATATGAAAGTAACGTTAATGAAATCCACGGATTGATAGGTGCGGACTATGCAGGGAAAATGTTTACTGGGGAAATTAAGAATCTGCCGAGTGGACTCGTTGCGATGAATACTTATTTCGATGGACTATAATGGATGAACGGGGGAAGGTTGCAGCGCTAGTGAAGTTATTTTATCGCTTCATGTTAGTTATTTGAAAATTTGTGACCTATGGTCACTTGATTCGCTGGGAATTAAGAACCGAGTATTTCCCAGTCGAAATCGGAAATTGAGGAAACGGTGAAGGATCATTTTGTGCGTCCGTTAAGAAGAGATGACGAGGGTAGAAATCAGGTGTCACTCCCATGGTTAGAGGTTCATCCTGAATTATCGGATAATAGAAACATTGCCGAAAGACGATTAAAGTCTTGCGTAAGGTCTTTACAAAAAAGAAATTGTTTACAGGAGTATGAAAATATATTTAGGAATGGGTCTCTGAGAAAATTATAAATCTGTTGAACCAGAAGGAACTTGCTAGGGAAAAGGGCCATTTCTTACCACATCGACCCGTCTTTAAAGAAAATCCACCACTATAATTCGCCCAGTATTTAATGCGTCAGCCAAAGAAAGAAAATTCAGGGTCGCTGAACGATTGTATTGAAAAGGGGCCTAATTATTTGGAATTGATCCCTAAGCTTCTTAACAGATTTCGGCAGGAAAAAGTATGGAGTGATTTCGGATATACGACGAGCCTTTCTCCAAATAAAAGTTGCTCCCTCATAAAAAATTTCTCCGGTTCCTATGGTGGGAGAGGGTGATCCAAGAAAACTTATTGTTTATTCACATTGTCGTGTTGTTTTTCGGAGTGAACGCGAGCCCTTTTTTACTTGCTGCACAATCAGTTACCATTTAGGAAATGCGGACGAATCCCAAGGGGAATAGCTGCTAAGTTAAGGGAATCTATGTATGTATAACTGCGTTGCGAGTGTAAATACTATCGGCGAGTTAACTCCTTCATTACGGTATCTAAAGAATTAATGGCTTCTGCTCAGTTTGACCTAAGGGATGGAAAACATAATCGACCAGGTAGTAATGAGGAAAATTCAATATTGAACCTGTCTGATGATGAATTTAAGGAAATTGTCTCAGTTTTGGGACTTAAATGGAATTTATATAGTGATACCCTATCTTGTGAGTAAAAGAGCAAAACCAATACGTCTTAGCAAACGAAACGTATTGTCTATGTTGAGTCAAATTTTGACCCATTGGGTTCACGTGTCCCATTACCCTTGTTCCTAAATTAATCTTGCAGGATTGTTGGAGGGAGGAAATTAATTGGGACACAGAGCTTTCCAGATATTTTAGGGGAAAAAATTTCTAAAGTGGGCTAATGAGCTAAGTTACCTAAAAGATATAGAATCCCGAGAAAACTACCTGAACTAAATAAGAGTGCTACTCTCATGTCTTCGTAGATGCTAGCAAGTCTGCTTATGCAGCTTCAATTTTTATAAGAAATAGTCATGAAGGGTATCGTTAACTGTCAATTACTGCAGGCTAGGTCAAAGGTAGCGCCCATAAAATCGATTACAATTCCCAGATTAGAAATCCTTGCGTGTACCATAGGAGCCAGACTCGCTTACAATGTAAAAGAAGATCTTAACTTAAAAAACGTGCCAACTTTCTTCTATACAGACTCAATGAATGCGTTATACTGGATAAAGAAACAAGACAATTGGGCTGCG
>BMAO01037920.1:127596-154087 GCA_019973975.1 Trichonephila clavata | reverse complement strand
TAATCATGTTCATTCATCTCTCTCTTGTACAGAAATTTTGATTATATATATATGTGTGTGTGTGTCAATGGAATCAAGCAAGGGATCAGTTATGATATTATAATTAATCATTTTCTGTGTATCTCAATTCTTATAAGTTTTTAATGAATAATATAGTATTAAAATAAGAATAATAAAGAATTGAATATATGTGATTCATTTGATATCAATAATATATTCATGAAAGAGAGTCAATCAGGTACGTTGAATGATAATTCTTTTTAAGTTAGAGACAGCTAAAATACCGAATCTCATTTTATTTTTTAAAAAAAACACTATTTTTGTCAGGATTTTGGATATGCCGATTTCTGTGTTATAATAGGGTTACGAATTTGACTCCGCAGTATTATAAAGTAAAGTAATTATTTGAATAGACTGCATTATAATTATTACGATATTACACAGCTATTGACCATACGGTATTTTCGAACTATTAATGCACATTTTTTTATTCAAAGTTATCCAGGTCATAAAAATTATATTGAATTCTAAAATACAATTTTAATTTGAATTTTAGTATAATGATAGGGACATATTTTGTATTTATTTGGTAACCAAGTATTTATAAGCTCTTACTCAATTTTCATACAGAAAATGAAATATTCACCAGGAAATGCATTTTGCAGAAACCACACATTATGTATCGAATTAAAACTATTTTATTCCACGTGCTATCGAACTTTATGTCATTAATCTTTTTTAATATATAGTACATCCTGAGTTATGCACAAGAATTAGTCTTCAGTTTCATTTTAATAATATATACCTTATCTACTATGTAATTGAAATTTGTCTCAGTCTACAGTCCCTTAATATTATTTAAAGCAAGTATATAAATATTCATTTTGAAATTGGAAATATATGCCTCAATAAAACTACTTAAAAGGTCTATCAAAAACAATAGTTAACTATTTTTCAAACCATAATTTAAAATTAATGTGATTCCATACGCCTTGTATTGAATTCCAAATATTCCGTCATTATAAGTATATATTTTCTTGTAATTATGATTATTCTGAAACCTATATTGAGATAAAAACTTATGAAGAATTTATGAATATCTAATGATATAATGCACAGAAGACACAGACTTCATTATTATATAAATGATATCTATTCCTATGTAGTCACAAGTTCCATTATATTTATGATAAAAAAAAACGAATATTTCAAAGTAATTCACTTAGACCTCTTCAATGTCAAACTAAACTAGAAAGTTTTCCAAATTGCATAATTTACATAATAAAGTAATACTTGAGACATATTTAAGGTATATTTTATAAAAAAAAGATAGTTTTTTCAACTTGAATAAATACCAGCTGTTTATTGATTTTGAATGATTATGAATAATTCAAAAGCGAATATTTAATTTTACAGTTTACATAATTTACAAATTACACAAAATTTGATTTTACGAATTTGAAAAAAAAATCATGACTGAAAGTTGCTTACATTAAGCCATATTTTGTCTTATATGATACATTTATCTTTTTAGTTTCAATTTTTTCAATGCAAGGCTATAGTAGCCGTGAGATTATGATCGTGAACTCGTGTCCGGCATGCCCGAGTTCGAGCTCTAGTGCCACTGAAGACTCACTGTGTCGAGCGGCCGATGCACGTTGAACTGTAAAGACTCAATGTCTTCCTGTTGACGTGGTGTAGTAGTTTGGTTAGAGGATTGTCAGCTCAGGCGTTGTCCTCGTCACTTGATCTTGATTAAGAACTTCGAGATCCATCGCCAGCAGTTCTCTTGTTGCTTTATAGTGCGTCGTTATTAAACCTTCTGAATTAAACTCCGCAACACACAGCCCATGAAGAGCAAAACCTACTGTTTCCATCTTAGTTTTCGTGACCTTGGGCGCTGAGTTGCATAGGTGGATAATCACGTGATTTCCAATTTACAAAAATATATGTTTCCCAACATTGTGAAATTTTCTTAATTACATTTGAATAACTATCTTCACGTAAACGTATAAATGAAAAAAATATGGAATTACGAGAAACATTCTATGTAATAGAATTATTTTACCGATTACAATCAACACATACTATTATTATAAAACCTTTAGAAACTATAATCATTCTTTAACTACATATAAAGCTGGTATCATTCGGATCATAAAGGCTCTTTGAAGCATATGTAGTTTTAACTTACTATCAATTTATTAAAGTATACAATTTATAAAAATATCATTTAAACCAAGGGAATTAAAATTATTTATTTGATAAGACTTGAAAAATGAAGAAATTACATACACCCTGCAGATGAATAAAATGCCCTGCAATGCCAAGCTGTTTATTTAAGGTAAAGCAGATGTGTTTTGCCATGCTTCATTTGAAATCGATTGCATTTTTGAAATAACACTGACTTTAAGTTTATTAATGAATACAGTACATGTCATGTACATAATTAATGAATTATATGTTCAAGAATTTCTGAAAAATATTTTACAGCTTTGCCTCAAAATATAATTAAATATTTATATTGTTCTATTATGTTTTTTTTTTTTTTTTTTTTTTTGTATTTTACACTATTATGTCCAACATATTTCCACTTCATCAAAGCTTCAACTTAATTTCAAGTAGTGGAAAAATACTATACACCTATGGACTTATTGTATAAACTTCATCAGAAGAACAGAAAATTGACCATTGTAACAAAACTCACCTGCATTTGCAAATATACACCTACAAATTTGCATGTTAATAATAACTGCCATAATCTATTACGGGAAAAATCACTTAATAAGAAAAATATTTCAATATTAATTATTAAATATTTTTAGAACGAAGGTGATATTTTTCTCATTCATTTTGACTAATAAATATTTATTCTCATTAAAAAATTATATAAATAAAAATATTAATACATTAACTGTTTATACATGATCAATTATTAAAACCAATATAAATTTCAAAAGTTATAAGAAATTGTAAATACTATTCTCGCAGAATATTTGAACATGTGAAAGATATTAAGCAAACACTTCTTTTTTCTTTTAAAATATTTCAAAAAACATGTTTACGTCTTAACGAATGTTTTGGAGCTTTCCTTATTTGAGCAATATTGTTCTTAAGTAAACGTGTTGCTTAGATATTCAATGCAGTTGTTCATAATTTCTATTATCCATTTTTTATTATCGTCTATCTCACGGAATAACAAGAGCTGGAGTTAAAAAGCATTTCAAGGTTAACGAAATCCCCTTTTCTCAGAAAAGACAGTAAAATATATTCATATGCATTTCTAGAAAATTCGAAAAATTTTTCGTTTCTTCCTTTTTTTCGGTATGTAATTGAACATATATATATATATATAAAACGTTGTGCACCTTTAGTTGTAATTTTTATAATATACCCTTATTTATTTGCTAATTTATCAAATAACTAATACATGGATGTTTTAAGGAATTACATAGAAATGTGAAATGAAAAACTAAAAAAAATATATAATAATAACTTCTTAAATCTTTCTCTGGAAGCATAAAATAAGCCCTCTTTAAAATCCATTTTCTCTAAGCAGAATTCCATTAGCAAGTACGACTGTAAAGTTTAGTTCCACTTTTTACCCCATCTCTTCATTCTATCGTGTAAGTAGATTATTAGCTTACAAGGTTAGAAACACTAAAGACACCGTTTAAAAACCATTAGCAAGTTCATGAAATATTTTCTGATGAAAGAAGAAAAAAAAAGAAGAATGGAGAGTCTTATATGCCTTAAACATGAAAGCAGTTTAAATGTGCTTGAAAAATATTTTTTTTCATACGAAATAATCTGATGAACATAAAAAGTCTTAAGACTCAATCTCAGAGGATATACAAAGCTATCGGATAAATTAAGTTAGATATTTATTTAAATTAAATAATAATACATTGCAATAAAAAAACGTCTTGTGACTTAAACATTATTTGGTAGAACAAATAGTTTTATAAATATAGCTTAACTAATACTTGTATAAGTCTATGTTTAAAAATTCTAATATTAGACTTTGGTTATATAACAGTTAATTAAACCTTAATTTAGCTTAAGTAGAAACTGTCTGTTGATTATGTCAATTGTAAAATATGTCTGGAAAATTAAAGCTTTACTAATAACTGAGAACCTCAAAAATGTAGATTATTAAATTCACAATTTTTTTTCGTTTAATTTCTAAAGTTTCTACATTTTAAAGCATTATTTTATAATGGAAATTAAGAGGCACAAACAAGGTTTTTTTTTCTTTTTTTAAAAAAAGTCTTGAAGCTCCATGGAAACTATTATGAAAAATATTTTACAGAATAAATCTATCACAGATTTTTTAGCCTATATTAAAAATATATTTATTTTTACATTTAAATTATAAAAACTGCTTGACTTTTTTAACGGAGAGGGTTTTCATGTGAAGAATTGACTACAAAAATAATTTTAAATGGATAAAAACCCCGAAATACGTAGTTACTGATTTTTTTGCAATATTTATAATGGTAAAACTTCAATAATATTTTAAACAAAAAATTTTAAATAACAAATGCATCAATTTCCAATAATAATACGACTTATAAAATATTACTGTGAGGGCTTTTCACAGTATCTTCTATAGTGGCTTTCTTCAGTATTTTACGTACAGTAAAATACTGAAGAAAATGATATAAAAGTAAATATGTTTTTTAAATGCTTTTCAAATTAAATATATGCTTCTGAAAACCTATAAGTACATTTTTTTAAATACGACAATTTAGCAATTATCAATGATATATGCGATATATTGGATATAATATATACTTATTTAAATGGATGCAATTTGGTTGCTATTTGTATCATTATATATATATATATATATATATATATAATTCAATTAAATTTGCTCTCGAGGGGAAATTTTATTTCCTAATAGTCTTCAGCACTCCAAGACTCTGTTGATAATTGAATTTCACTTAAACTTCCTGACGAAAAAACGCCATATCTTTATCTCCTAAAAAGCTAACAAGTTCGCTTTTTAAAAACAAAATGATGCAATCTTGCATCAGCTGCTTATTCTGATCAATGAAAAGAAGCTTTACCTTAAATAATGTATCTTAAATCTTCCGGTTGACAAAACCTATGAAGACTGATGTTTCTAGAATAAACAAAGATTGTTTTTGTGCATCACTTTCATGTTCCATCTCATTGTTCTGTGCATCATTGCTGTTTGTATAGTGTGAGTTTTTAAGTACATATATAAATTTTCAACAATAATCATAAGAAGACTTTTTATCCTTTCCATAACAGCAACAACCAGAAAAAAATATTCTGTCGTTGTGAAAATGTTCTCATAAAAGTGAAAAATGTCCTATGTATATATATATATATATATACTCATCTTATACCTAAAATATAAAATAATCTATTTAACATTTATTTTCCACATAACACATTCCATTCTTATATGAAAGAGCTAATTGTTTCTCAGAAAAAATATTCCAATATAAGAATTCCAATCCCAGTTCATCCATTTTTTTTGGTCTTTACATGTATGCTCAAACACTTTACTATCCAATCGAAAACATAAAATAAAAATGTATATTTAACAGCTCTGGAAAAAAGTATTCTATTCAATTTAATTAAGGGCACTTGGTGTTAGTTGTTTCACCGAAAAGATGTGTCAATCTCTGGATGAATATACATTGTATTTTTATCAAAAAAGCAATTGATGGCAACTTTGAAGTATGATATTATATATATATATATATATATAGTAACATAAAATGAAAGAAATACATGGCATAATAAAATTGATAATACAAAATAATATCACTAACAAAGCTAGAAGATTCAAACCAGATTTAAAGAAACACACTTTAAAAATAATGGTAGAGTCTATTATAGAAGAATTAACTAAGCGTATGTATAACATGGAACAGAAGTAGAACTTTAAAATGTAAGAAGCCAAAAGAGTCAATAGACTAAAATGAAGACCTGTTATGATTTCTAAAGCTGTTTCTGAATTAGTACCAGCAAAATTAGGGTTAAATATATTTTATGGATCCTGCCTTCCCCTGTTCAGCAGAAATTTTATACATAACAGGAAAACATACCAATATTGAAAAGTTAGACCTAAAACCAACCACGTGTAATTTGCAACCAAAAGAAAAATAAAATAAAAATAATAGAAAATATGAAAGGAAATGAATCCTAACAAAATAAAAATAAAAATAATTTTGAAAATGAATAATGAAGCAAAAACTTACATGAAAAAATGCAAATAACCGGAGAGCAGGAAAAACTGTACGTACGAGAACAATACGCTAAATGATCGTTAAAAATGACGTGTTAAGTTGATAAAGCCAGATGCAAAAATTAGTGGCGCCACCTGGATAGTTTTTTTGTAATTAAACAAAGCAAACTAAAACAAATTGAAAATAATAAAAAACAGAAGGAGAAAAAAACAAAGAATAATACTTAAACTTTGAAAAGGAGAATTAGAGAGATAATTTAGACATATATTTAAAAATGAAGTTACTTGGATAGTTGTATTACAAGCAATTATTGCGGAATAGCTTAAAATTATTTTGATTAACATCATTATCTGCGACTAAATCGTTATTTCTTTTTATAAAATTTAAGATGATATTTCTAAAAATAGATAGAGAGAGAGATGTAGGTTACTTTCCCAAAAAGGCATTTTAATAATGTTAAAATCAAAAGAGTCTCTTTTATCAAAAATATTACTAATTAGTATATTATTCTTAACAATTAATTGTAGGTCTAAAAAGTTTGCAGAGTCATTATTATAATTGGTTTTTAATAATTTCAGATATAGGGGATAATATTTAAAACTAGGAACAAAATTTACTATATTACTAAAGATGATTAAGTCATCTATGTATCTAAAAAAGTAACAAGGATCTATACTAATGTTATCATATTCATAAAAGTGCAGATAAATATTGGCTAAACAGTTACTCGCAGGTACTCCTTGTGGAAGACCTTTAATTTGCTGATAATAAGAGTTATTGTGAAAAATATAATTTTCATATAGTACTAGATGAATAATTGAAAGATATTTATCATACTTAATTATTTTATTCAAAGAATATTTGTTATAGGCTATTTTGAGTATTTTAACCATATCCCCAATATCTATGGAATTAAATAAATCTTCAAAGTCATAGGTGTGAATAGAAGTAATTTTTTTATCTTGCATGTACTTAATGATATCCAAGCTATTCTTAACTATAATCGAATTATCAATACTGTCTAATGTGGATTGAATAACCTTTTGTAGCTTTCTACCCGGAAGTGTAATATAAGTTTTAAAGCCGTTTGTTATAGTCCTAAATTTAATAGGATTTTTATGAAATTTTGGAGTTAAGAAAATACGAGGGAATTTAATATCCGAAATGCGTAAATCTAATTTTTTATAAAAAGCAGAAATTCGATTAAAAATTTCTCTATTGCTAGAATTAGATTTTTTAAAAGCATTATTATTAGGAAAATGTCTATTAAGCATATCAGCATACAACCATTTGCAAATAATTGCATAATTACCCGGAACTTTATCAACATAAACAATAATGAAATTCTTTTGTAGTTCTACAATATGATGCTTAAGATTTTTGTAAATTAATCCACAATCAGTTTTATAGTTATTTTTCAGTAACTCTTTTAAAACATTGCATTTAAATTCATTAAAAGCTTCAATAGGAAAAGTGTATTTAATTGCTAATTTAGTAATGAAGTTACAAATATCTTTAGAGATTTGTTTTTTTATGGCATTATTATTATTGGAGATCATTAATCTATAGCTAGTACCTTTTGACATTATTTCCCTAAGAGTATTATCTTCAACAATATTTAAATTGCCAGTTACAACATGTTTGTGATGCTCGTTTATAAATTCAGGATAATCCTTACAATTACAAAGAAAGGTATTATTTTGCAAATCATTAATCTTATTGTAGTTAAAAATTGAGCTACCAATTTTTTTATTATATTTAAAAGCCTTTTTAATGCAAACATTATTGATAGGTAAGCAATGCACATATTTATTAAATGTTTTTGAAAATTTAATGTTATCATAGGATTTATTCATGAATAAAATTGTACAATACTCAGTAGTACTATTTACCAAATCTTTATCTTTTATATTGAATTTATGAATGAGAAAAATAATAATATCTTTAATAATATGTAAGGCATGGCAATCTTGAAAATTATGCTTATCAAGGATAACTTTAGTATACTTGATTTCTTTTTTGTTCAAACCAAACAGGAAATATTTAATATGTTTAATGTTAAAAGACTTTTCAAAGTTAATACATAAATCATTAATTTTAGGAGCAATCTCAACTGGTAGTTTACTATTTCTTTTCTTCCTTTTGCCTCTTTTTATTCGTTTAACTTTTATTACATTATCACTATTATAAAAATATTCCTTGTTATTATGTTGTTGAATGCTCAGTAACACATTTTTACCAAAGTGTATGGTATTCAGACCATAAGGATATATAGTGTTAAAATATTTAATGAAGTGGTTCTCCCACCACAGTCTATTTTTAGCTTGTGGGACTATTCTAAGAATAGAAATTTCAACATTTTCAAAGCCATGTAGATGAAAGTGCTTGATTTCAATTTCAGAATTATTATTGTTATTATATTTGTAATTTTTGGTATTTAATCTACGCAGGTTTAAACGAATATTGATATTATTGCCAGTTTGGCCAATATATTTAAAATTACAAATTTTACAATTTAACATATAGATGCAATTGAAGGTCTTACATAAGAAAGAATTAGAAGTATTATCATATTGTTCCATGTTTAACATTGGACAAGTTTTACATCTACTATTATTGCACTTATTAAAACGAAAATAATTTATGTATTGATCTTGTATAGTATCATAGTTATAATTATAATTGTGGAAGTTAATTTGTTCATGTAGGTTTAAAGGAGAAGGAATATAATTGTGATTATGTTTAATCTTAGAGATGTTGTTCTCATATTTATAATTTGAAAAATATTTATGTCCTATGAAATCTGAATTCCAGAAAATATATATATATATATATATATAATATTATACCCACATCACACTCATTTCGCGGGCAAATGTGTGTGTGCAACACATACTTGCCCGCGAAAAATTTGCATTCTGATTAGTGGCCATGGGCAAAAAATTAAAAAAGACTTGTTTGGGATCACATCATTTATTGGAGCATAATTCTCGTACAGCGCCAAAATACAAGACAGTCAAATATCAAATTTTTTATACAGGGAACAACAGAAAAAAGCATCGTGAAAACACAGTCAAGTGTCTAGGAATACCTAGTTATTAATGGGAATGGCATCATTGCTTAGGGAATATTAATCCCTGTTACTAAGGAGCTTAAAAACCATTAATGACCTTAGAAACGCCAATAAATATATCAGAAATTCAAGGTCTAAAGAATCAATAATAAACCAACATGTTTTTAATGCTTTACAAAAAGATAAATCGCGATGCGATTCAAAACAGATTATTAGAATAGATGAATTAGATATTATAAATAAACGAGATTCGAAATATGAGTAGATCTCTCTCTTTCTCTCTCTCTCTCACAATTTAAGTTATATATATATATACTCTCAGGAAGTAATATGCACATAACTCAACAAACTGAATAACTAACATAAAACTAATCAATATTTAACCACATACATTTATTTTCAACAGAACAGCTAATATCTATGCAACTTTTTTGTTATGATCCTACTCATTTCCCGTACATTACTTAGCAGTTAATGGAATACGAACTTCCTGGAGTAAATCTTGTCTGTGGAAGTTCACGATTTCTTTCATCCATTCCCTGTTGGAAACACGGAAATGTCACTCCCTTGCTCGAAATGCATAAAAACTGGAGAAAGTTTCCGGAAAACATAAACACAGCACCGGAGTTAATCAGTGCAGAACCACTGTTTTCCGCGCAATGATGCTTGCTTAGTTCTTACTTTTGTACAGGAAAGCTTAATATTTAATGATCATTTCTTTAACATGATTAAATTTCGAATGAGGGTTGGAGATTTTCTCCTTTCTCAAATTACTAAGACTTCAATCTTTTGAATGTAATGGATTTTTTACTTCAATTTTAGTTCTGTAAAGGAACATGTTATTGAGATATATGTTTTTACTTAATATTTTAATAGTTTTATAGCGAGAAAAAAGTAAATGATATTTTTAAAAATATGTATAATTTCCTAATTAAGCAACAAAAAAAAAACTTTGAAATTTTAATTTGTTTCGACAAAAAAATACAGCAATATTTGAATCTGAAGATTTAATGTAAATAAGCACAACTTATAAATATACGTTGTTTAATATGTAAATATATATATATATAAACTTTTATTTTTATATAAATTATTTTATTTATAAATGTCCTAAGTCAGCAATGTTTATAATACTATAGCCTCCCTATTTTTTATAATTAATTCTTATTTTTATTTTTTCATATTTAATTAATGTTTATTCATCTCTCTTGTAGAGGAATTTTGACTACATATATATTTTAAAAATAGTTTGTGGATTGTTTTTTCAATATTCTCAATTTTCTTCTTCTAGCAGTAAGAGCTTACTGAAATGTTCTATGATTTTTGAGAATCTGATTTAAAGTTTATTTTGACAATGGATGTTCTAAAACATAGACTCTTAGAGTGGGCGTTTGAGGTTTTCATGGGGGCGGAGGCAGTAAAAGACCCAGAGAAAGCTGGGGGCGTTGAGATGGCACGCAGGGGAGGGAGCAGATTAACCAAATATAGTCCGAGAAAGACTAACAAAACACGCTGATTATGCGCTAACAAAAGTTAACTTTAATACACACACACACTGTTTACCTTACTTTGATTGTATGTAGTTAACTCATTTCTATATGAAATGTACAAAAATTCACATATTTCGGTACTTCGAGAAGTGGAAGAAAAACTTAAAGATCACGTTGCATTCATACCTACACTAAATTGAATAATATGGTGCATTTTAATTTCTGTGCAAGTGTTGTCTTTGTCTGTGAGCAGTAGGTAAAATGCTTCATCCACTGCATTTTATTACGTATATTTTTCGAGAAATATAATTTAATATGTTAACCAAGAATTGACGTGTGATTCTTTAAAGCCCGAAACTGTCAATTTATATATTTTTTTTAAAAGCAATAGTTTATTATGAATTACTTCATATCATCAAAACCCATGCAAAAACTTTTATTCCACTCTTTTAAATGAAGAAGAAACTCATTAGTGTGTTTCAATTCTAACAATATCCCTATGACTAAAATATATATTACACATTTAAATATATTTGTGGTATTAACTATTTCAGATCCGCAAGTAAAAAAAAAAGGCTATAGAAAAAAATTTAATTCAAAAATATATTCTATTAGTAATAGAATATTTTAAGAAAATGTAACTCTTGTTTTCACCATGTATTATGTACAATCATATTTCTCTAGAGTGGGAGGGAGGGGGGGGGCTGTATCGAAATATTAACTAGGAAAGGGGGCAATAGTTCAAAAATGGTTGGGGACCTATGTTCTAAAATATACAAAATAATGTCATTAAAAGAAATGTTATTTAAAAATATTACATACGTGTTGCACTAATTAGCTAATTATTAAGATTTCGTATATGTGGTAATTGTATTTGAAAATTATTTTTTATTTGCACATGCAACATTTGCTTTCGTCGTAGATCTATTATGCCAACATAGCGCCGCGTATATATGGATGTATATGCATTACAATTGGTTTGTTTTTCGTTATTCAAACGGATTGACAAGTTATAGGACACTTAAAACAATATGATACTTAATTCATCAAAGAGCAAAAAACCACAATACTAATTCTTATTTATACAATGCCACTGAGTAAATTATGAACTACCGCCTATAGGGGGAAGTAATTGCTATATGTACCATGACATGTAAGTGCATCAAAGATATGCATCCACAGAAGAGACGAGCATCTTAAGTAAATCCCACTTTCGAAAAGTTTCTTTATTTAATTTGAAAATCTGTATTCCTCAAAGAAAGCTGATTTTAATTGTTTTCATGAAAGAAAAAAAAGATACTTGCAGTTTTTTGACAAAATCTAATGCAATTAAACGCATTCTAATAAATTAATAATTTTAGATAATTTCTGATATTTTTAGACAATTTTTAGACAATCCATATATCATTAAATAACATAGACGTTTCTTTAAACGAACTTTTATTCGTTATATTTATATATAAGTATCTCTCTCTCATACCCCTATATATATACAAAGGAAATTAAAAATATAATTTTTTTAGAAGGTTAACACAAAATTATATAATTATTTATCAAGTTAAAAATTCGCTGCCGATCTTTAGTAATTTTCAGAAAAGAATCGTTGGTTTATTCTTACTTACTTCATGCCTTGACAAATCAGATTAAATGGGTGATGGAAATGTTTTCTGAAGTCTTAAAGAGTACCTGATATATCTCAATTTTTATTTCAATTAACTGCACATTTGTAGAAATATAAGTAAAGGGAGTCCAACAATTCCTTAAATACTCTATTTTCAAAAAGTAACAAAATACTGATTTTGTCGAAAAACGTGTTTAAGCATTTACGTATAAAGCTTTATTATTTTTTTTTTTAATAAGAAAAATATCAAACCTTTTTTTCAAATATTGAAGTAATATTAAAATAGTTTTAGGAGGAAATAGCAGAAAAATAAATCATATACTCAATTAAATCCACTTAATGTAAATGTATTTCAGGAAAAGTGCATTTTCGCTTGAAAAAATAAGTATTTGGTTGAATGGTATTGAAAACAAATGAATAAAGATCTGAAAAAAAAATTTTTTCTCAGTTACCTTACAGCAATAAACTTAATTAAATCTTACTTAAAATAATATTTAAGCCATGACTAAGAAAAATAGTTTTTGTCTCAGATAGCGATAATATAACTATGGCCCTCATTGCTATATAAATACAGAAGGAGAATTGCGTATAAAAATTAAAGTAAAAAACTCCTATTTTACTAAAATTCCTTAAAAGAATATGTGAGTTTAAATCTCATGTTAAATAAACATATTTTATAAAGTATATTTTTATTCAAAACGGCATCAGTTTAATTTGGGAGAACTTAAAGAGTCACAAAATATTATCATTAAGAAAAACAATTAAATTTTTTAAAGAAAAAACAGTATTGATTAACTTAAGACTTTCACCTCCAAACGAGAGATTAACGAAATGAGATAACACCGAAAAATATTATTTAATGAATTAAACAATATTATATAGAAAAAAGAAGTGTCATGGTCATTTCAAAATGCATGCAGGATAATTACAGTAAACATTTTTGCATATTTCCGGTATTAATATGACTGAACTTATCTTATATAGGTTATTCTAAAATCTTAGGACAATCTTTGAGGGGTGGTAGAGCTCTCTAAAACAATGTTTGTTTTAGAATATATGGGTCGAAGTGCTACGTTGAGGCAAGCAGAAAAAATGACACATCAGAGAAAACATAAAACGTTCATTAGCAGTATAGTTAACGAGCGATTCCGCACTCAGATTAGTTTTAGAAATTGCATCCACCAACAATAAAACTCTACAAATGATTAGTTGACTGACATGTGGATGACATGCTACAGCCTTTGTACTTGTGCTGATTGTTTCGTCCACATGGTCCAAGATGATTTTGTTCCAAGGGTTTTGTCTCATGCAGTCCTAAATCCACCCCTTCCATCAGTACTGATGATAAATGAACTATTTCCACACAGCTGTCGATGCAATTGCTTATGTATGTTTAGGCATGTGTCTACTTGGGAAGCATTCCTGATACAGCAGTAGCGCTGCTGTGCCATTAGCATTAACATGGCCGTACATTAGATGCATGCCTGTCTTTCCGCTATTAATAAAATCTCCCGTAGCTATCAAAATCTTAAGTGCAAATTCTGATTTTGGTGGCGCAGCAGATCACTTGCACACCATTTTGCTGCCTACAACTATCGCCAATACTGTCATCCAATCAAGTCAGATATATCACCATGCATGCACGACGGTTGGTGTATGCATTTTCTAAAACTGTTTTAACATTTTGTATCCGAAATCACTCATTAAGTATGCTGCTAATGGACAATTTATGATTTCGTTAATGTGTTATTGTTTTCTCTGTTCTTGCCTCAACGTGGTCTTTCCACCCATATATTTCTTTTAGTAAGCTCTAAAAGCCCTCAAAGTTTGTCCCATAATTTTAGACTCACCCTCTACAAGTAATCAATACTAGCGAATGACATTAAAAATAACTCATGGAACATAAATTACTCTGTATCCAAAAGATGTGACCAAAATCTATTTTTCTGGGAAGATATCACTCGATTTCCATTGCTAAATTGCAGGTCTTACAAAGCCATTCAGATGGCAAAGTGGTTAGTGACGCTGACTGTTCTAACGCATGACCTGAACTAGAATCTCGGAGAAGGCATTGTTGTTTGAAAATTTATAGTACTCATATGCCATGTGCTCACTCTAAACATTCGCCAAGCCTTAAGTCCTGTAGAGTGTGATAGGGAAAATAGACAAAGATGAAGGATGGATAAAGAAGGGGAATATGGAGATCCAGGCCCCACCAATCATGGTGTTTTCCCATAAAATTAAGGCGACACAGAACCGATTCTTACCATGTTGGTCAAAACTGTGAATAATGGCATATGTAAACTATCCTCTTTTCACGATAATTTCCTGGGCCTCGATCTAACACCGTCGATTGAAAGGCATTAGAAACAACAACCAATATCGCAATTACATTGTTAAAGAAATCTATAATCTATTTTTACCAATATCATGACCTTTTTAAAATCTTGCTTTTAAAACAGAACATTGAATAAATGCACATTTTTAAAAAAAAATGCAACAAATATAGATATTATAAGAGAAATATATTTTAAATAGTATAAGTCCACATTATAGAGAATACATCTGATAAAGCAATCCTTTTCTATGTTGAACTTTGTTAAACAGGGGACACTTGGTAATCTGGCAGGGGGAAGGGTGGTCGAAAGTGTGGTCCAACTCATCATAGCTCCAGGTCCAGCTGCCTCTTATTACGACCTTTCGTATAGTGAGGCTGGAACACGTTTAAACCTGTGGCTCACAATCTTACCACTGGTGTAATGTAGCAATGTGTAGAATGGGGTGCCACCTCAGGTGTTGTCCTCCTCACTTGACTGCAGCTCAAAAGTTAATGCCCAGCAGCAGAAGCTTCTGAGCTCCATCGACCAATAAATTGTTTTAACCAGTAATTCGAAAAATACAACTATAATTGTATTGTTCATTTCTACGTCAAATGTTTGTTACATTCGAATAGAAGACGTATAATGTTCACGTATTTTATATCATAAAAAAGACAGCTTTCACACATAATATTTCTATTAAATTATAGCGAATTTGTATTTTCAATTCGCATAACAGGTTATAACCGATACTAATTTTATCTTACTATAATCAAATACTGTGGCAGCCTTTTAACAGAAGAATTACTGAAAATGCTAAAAGTTGTAGTATTTTAATTATTAATACTGTTCTACAGAAATCATTCATTAACTAAAGTGATGCCTTATCCAAAGATGACGCTTTTTTTCCATAACTAACGTTTGGGATTACTTTAAAGAGAAAATATATTTAAACTGCGTTATAAAACCTATTACATGGTATTCAAATGAGCCTCATTATTTCAGAAGTGTAGTAAACGACTAAGAAAAATAGGATTAGAGAAAATGTAGAAGAAAGGATAGAGGAAAGAACTCGATAAGAATTAGAAGTTTAGGAGTATTACTGAGATCACACACACACATACAAAAAAGATTCGGAATGGTTAACCTTGAATCTTGTTCTAATAGCAACAGTTTTTTTTTTTAAAAAAATCACAACATTATTAAATCTTATCATAAATCGTCGAGTGCGTATCTTATCATAGTATCGAGTACGTAAGCCCTTACCCTATATTTAATTGATACTGATACTGATTATTCAAAGGTGAAACATTATAATCAGAAAATAGAATATAATAATTAAAACATTGTCCAATATTTATTGATGTTATTTTTACTACTTATTACTTTTAGATGCCTCATATCCAGTATAGTGGTTAATGCGCTGTTGCATAGGGACTGGGTTTGAATCCCGGACAACACATAGATGTTTGTAAAAGTATAGTACCCCTGTGCGGAATAGAGGCAATCTAAATATTTGTCAATCTGCATGTCCTGCTGTGTGGTTGGTGGAAGTGGAGGAGAGGTGGGAGGTTCCTGACCACCTCCAAGGTGTTCTCTTCTAAAATTGGGGATGGAACCAAGCCAAACCGTACTGTCACCTGCATGTTGCCCAATACTAAGGCTACTGGCATTTGTAGAAATCTAACCCCTTGACGCTATGAATTCCATGTGTCTCGATATGGTACTGCCGATCAGGAGGCATTAGCAACAACAACCATAGTGATGAAGCGATTCCATCCCATTCATACACGATGTCATTTTATTACTTATCCCGTTCAAACATCAGTAACATCAGATCAAAGGCAACAAAATCCATCCTAATAAGGGAAAACTAGATCATGCCAGTAGTTGCATTTTTTCCACATAATCCGTTTCTGACGATCTCAACTCAATAAAAGGAACATTTTACCCAATTTCAAAGCTGTAGGTGAAATAGTTCAAAAAGAGGAATTTTTGTCCATAACCCCTCCTCCCCACACACACAACCTCCTTCGAAATCGATTTTCGCAAAACCCATTTTTAGTAAATTTCTAGTCAACAAAACAAGCAAGCCTGTCAAGTTTTATGTCTTCAATCTAATATTTTTGAAGATATCATGATCCATGTGTAAGAGTGTCGCTTTCCTCCTACAAATGCATAAACACAATATTCATAAATAAAAAATTATGTTTAATGAATTATACAACAATCGCAAAGCTTTATTTTGAATTGAAAATTATTACTGAAGAAATCAAAATTTGCGAGTTAACTTAACAATATAATTTATAGGAACACATATTACATGGTTTTATCTTTTATATATAACACATGGATCAATAAGTTCCGAGACTAACCCAGAGATGGCGCTCGTAGTAAACCAGTAACCAGGTCTTTCTAGAGTACTAACCTTTGCATGAAACGTGTCAAAATTTTAAGTCGATCGGACCAGAAACAGCTGAGTTATCGAGGTTGGAGTAAAATCGTTTTGTAGTTTGTTTAAAAAATGGAAAAAACCGAGTTTCGTGTTCTGATAAAACATTGTTTTTTAATGGGTAAAAACACCGTGCAAGCGAAACAATGGATTGAAAAATGTTACCCGGACTCTTGTCCATCAAAAGCAACGATTTGTCGGTGGTTTGCCGAGTTTAAACGTGGCCGTACCGACACAAATGACGCGGAACGCTCGGGTAGACCTGTGGAAGCCGTTACACCGGAAAATGTGAGTGAAGTGACAAAAATTATAATGAAAGATCGTAAAGTGAAGCTCCGTGAGATTACTGAGATGACACAGATATCATATGGAAGTGTATTTACTATCCTTCATGAAAAATTGAGCATGAAAAAGGTTTTTTCCAAGTGGGTGCCGCGATTACTTTCGATGGAACAAAAACAGCAACGAGTCGATGATTCAGAAAGCTGTTTATCGCTATTTACTCGCAGCAAAAAAGATTTCTTGCGTCGTTACGTGACCATGGACGAAACATGGATACATCACTACACTCCAGAGTCGAAGCGGCAGTCATCTGAGTGGCGCACAGCTGCCGAAGCGTCTGAAAACGCAGCAGTCAGCTGGCAAAGTCATGGCGTCAGTTTTTTTGGGATACGCATGGCGAGATTTTCATTGACTACCTCGGAAAAGGTAAATCGATCAACAGGGATTATTATATTGACTTGCTGGTGCGTTTGAAGGAGGAAATCGCAAAAAAACGACCGCACATGCAGAGAAAAAAAATCTTTTTTCACCAAGACAATGCACCCTGCCACAAGTCGATGAAAACAATGGCAAAATTGAATGAATTGGGCTTTGATCTGCTTCCCCACCCCCCATAATCGCCAGATTTAGCCTCCAGTGACTACTGGCTCTTTGCTGATCTTAAAAAAATGCTCCAGGGAAAAAGATTTGGCTTAAATGAGGTCATCGCTGAAACTGAAGCTTATTTTGAAGCGAAAGATAATTTTTTTTATAAACATGGTATTGAAAAATTGGAAAATCGTTGGAACGATTGTATCACCCTAAAAGGTGATTATGTTGATGAATAAATAAAAATTTTGCAAAAAAAATTTTGTTTTCAATGTTAGTCTCGGGACTTATTGATCCATGTGTTATGTACTTAGGAATATTATTAAAAATATTCTAGTTAGATTTTCGAAGATCTCAGATAAATTAATCTAATGGTAAACAAACTTTAATTAGTACAATAAAAAAATTTCACACTTTTTAAACAGAAAATAGCTGGTAAATTATAAATCAAATAAAAAAATGAGGAAATGAGGTTTTGTACCAACACCGGTTTTATGTTCTTTGGAAAACATTTTGAGTTATGTCTTCTTAAACTAACATATTGATTATAAAACAAACAAGAATGTATGATTAAATTATGATACTACATTCACACAGAAGTTCTCAAATAACCACAAAGGCTATAATGATTAAATGGAAAGGGTAGTTAAGTGATAACATAACCATTCAACCAAACCAATTTGAGAATTTCCACTTGAAACGAAAAGGTTCCAGACAATCCTGAGGTTAAGTGATTCCCCCCCTCCCCTCTGCTAATTTAGTCATAAGCCCTTTAAACCAAGAACTGTAAGTTATCTCACAAAACACAACTGGAGTCAAAACTTTCCTTCCCATCTGTTATCATCCACAGACACATTTGAATCTCAAGTCCCCATGGCGAAACTTTAAATGGGAAGTCTTTAAATTAAGAACTGAATTTAATCGAGAAAGAATTATATTTTACATAAGGCAGTGCTTTCTTTGCTGATAGAATCAATATTTTGCTAGAAATGTCAGAATAGAAATATGTCATTTTAAATTAGATGTTTTAAAACGTTCGAAGGTTTTTATTAACTGAATGTCAGGATATGGTATTATTTAATTATAAAACAAGATTAATATAAGACTTTCTATAATAAGTCGGTATAATTGTAATTATGATTAAAACAGTTCTCAAACATTAAGAAAAAAATAAATATTGCACAAGATTAATTTTTAATGCTTATTATTAAAAATATATTTGCCTTTTTAGCGCATTTTTCACGTAGTGGAACAAAAGCGCTATTAGGATGCAAATTTCGTCTTCGTCTTCGTTCCATATTTTGTCGTACCTTTTTCTCAGCCAATAAGCAGCCAATTGACCTCGGGTTTTCGGCATTGGGTCGCATTTGTGCCCTAGATGAGCCGAATCATATTTAAATTTAATCATTTTTATTTTTTTATTTTTATTTTTTTTAGTACAGTACACACACACACACACTACTTTCTGTTAGTAAAAAGTTCATTAGTTGCATTATTGTAAAATAAAACATATGAAAAACGCGCTAAAATTACTTGACCATGCCAATGATTGATATCTTGTTTTAATATTGAAAATTAAGAGATATCCTTTGAATATATTGGCTTTCCTTCATGACTCGATGACGAATTTAACTTCTTTAATGATTATAGTTTCATTGCACATTTATATCAAATGCTTAAGTATGGAATTTATATTTATCATTATCTTTTAATGCGCATTTAGAATTAGAAATGGATTTTTTTATTCAGTGATTCGATACAACGCCAATATGGATGACTTGCATTTTGTCCTTGTGAAAATGGGTTACTATTTGAATGGAAGCTTAACAAGGCAATGTTATCTTAAGACATTATACATATAGTATATATATACTCTCAAGATTTAGTCTTAAAAGAAAATTAAATAAATTTTTATGGTTAATTATATAATCAAGCTAATTTTTCCCTCAAGTTGGCCCTGATAGCAATAGTTTGGCTAGTTAATATTTACACTTTTATGAATATAAACTTATTATTAATAATGATTATTACATTTTTAGATGTACAGGTTGTATCTAAAATATTGGGCAAATCTTAAAGGGTTATAGTACACACCAAGACAAACAATATTAAATAGGAGACTTAGGGTCCCAAACGTCTTCCGAAGGAGATAGGTGACATTAAAGTTTAGGGTCCTAAATTTCAAATGATTTTAAAAACGAAAAAATGGATCGATTCGTTAGCGGTTTTCGCTAAAACTATTCTATTTGTCAGTATTTTCTTGAAAAATAAGTTTAAAAAAAAGTCAAAGTGCCGATAGAGGGTGCTTCGGACTTTGGTGTAACGAACAAGTATTTTTTACTGTTATTTTTTGTATCACATTAAAGGCTTTCAAAAGCTTAGACAAACTTAAATTTTGAGCTCAAAATCTGAATCGTTAGGAATGGTTAAGAAGTCATAAATAATGATGGCAATTATATTATTCAATAAAGTTTAGCCAAGGTATGAAAAATTTATTCTTCTGTTTTATTCTAAAAACGGACATAACTTTTCGGTAGACCTAATAAATATATATAGATATTTTGTTAATTATTATTTTCGTTATTTTTCAACAAATGAAAATAGTTTTACTTTATTTAATTTTTAAACCTTTATTACTCATTTATTGTAATGTGTTTGTGATGTGAGATACATTAAATTTCTATTAAATGATTCAACTTCAATATTTAAACTAAGACAATATATTTTTATGTACATAATTTATTCTTCATTCTTTCTTAATTGATAATAATGATCACAATCTTATTTCTAATAACCCTATTTTCTGATTATACATATTTTATTCAGTTGCTATCTTGCACAATATCACTATTAGTCATAGTTATTGCATCATTTTTAATTAGGAAAAGGAGCGGAAACAGAAATTTGTATACGCCACTAGAGCATCAACACATGTTTCATGCCGTGAATGAAACATATGTTGTATAATGATTATATACAATCAAAACTCCAATGAGTTAATACTAATTTTGCGAACTATTCAAAAACTAGGTTCTCTGGC
The DNA here is from genome assembly GCA_019973975.1 of Trichonephila clavata. Classification (NCBI taxonomy): domain Eukaryota; kingdom Metazoa; phylum Arthropoda; class Arachnida; order Araneae; family Nephilidae; genus Trichonephila; species Trichonephila clavata. The sequence continues at coordinate 132,993 of BMAO01037920.1, read as the reverse complement.
ATAAATTTGAAGTGTGTGTAAACTTTTTCTTCTTTTAGAACAAAGGTTTCATTCATAACACCCAAAGAGCTGAAATATTTAAATACCTTGAGCATAGAGTAATGGAAAATATTTTTAATTCGTTTTACTTTTCTTACCTTTACATAGATTCACGGATCCGTATATAAGCGGATCCTCAATTTCATTTTAATAAGTTCCAGTCAATCTCGGCTTATACTCAGAAATGAATTTTAATTCACAATTTTTGAAAAACATAAAAATAATGATGTAATAAGTAGCAATCATACCTTTCAAAGTTAATTCTGACAAGGGAATCAAAATCCTGTGAAAAATTAACCACAAATATGAATCTGGATCAAAATAAATAGGGATCATTATAACAAACGATGAAACTATCTTGATTTTCCTTAAAATAAGAATTTGTGTAGTATCGGTAAAACTATCGTGGTTTTTTTTTTTAAAATAGTTATCTTTGAATTAAAAATTCCTTTGTAATTCTTAGTATAAAATTAATTAATTTTACCTTTACTCTGAGTTTTTAAATATTAGAATATATATTTTTTTATGAAGAATTATTATATTTTCAATTCAAATCGAGGGTAGTGAATAAATTAAAAAAAATTTTGTAATATTTATTTCTAGTATTAAAAAAATCCTCCGTAAGAAATACTTGCCATCGTTAATACTAAAATCCTAAAACTCAACCAAAAAATGAAATATTTTTGGCACAATTCTGTGACTTATAGAATATTACATATTCCAGAAATTCTCAGCACGAATTTTGGATGCTGTACGCAAGTGTATTATTTGAATTTATTATGTTCTTACAGATAAAAAAGCTTTCAGCCTGTATAATGGGCTTCCCACCCAGCAGGAAGTTGGCTACGGACTTTTTTTTCCCTCCTAGAAAATGTACTTCTTTTCCGCTTCTCATACCCTCCTTTTTTCCGGAGCTTACTTCGTGGAAAATGTAATTATTTCATATTCTGTAGTGTTTTCAGTTTTGGATTGTAGCACTTATTCCCCTAAAAAGCAAAACATGTTCGATGGAAATAAGAATGTGTGTGTGTGTGAGCAAATAAGTATAAATGTACTTTTCGTTTACATATTCGTGATTTTCAGTTGTTTTTTTTTCAGCTTGTTGACTAGAACTTGTGTTTGATTTCTCATATATTCTTTAAGTTAACAACGACACCATTTAATGTAATGTGTCGCTGATGCGGTTTCTTAACGACCCGTGAAAAAATACATTTATTTTCAAGAATGAAAAAAAAATCCTAGTAAAATAAACTAATTTTTCATTTTCTAGTTTAGTACTTTTGCCAAGTGGTATAAACAAACAAATGAGTGATATTTATTTCACGATAGGGTGCTTATAAAGTACAAAAAAGGATTGTTTTGAGTTAGTATATTGTGTTAACATCATACCTTAGTATACGAGTATATTTACTTGAAATTACGGAATTAAAATTAAGACATGCTCCTATTTCTGATGGGGTAATACATTAAATGATGTTTTTGCTTCTAAATAAAATGAATAAATTAGAAAAAATATTTGGGTTTTTTTACTTACTTTTACTAACTATATTATATATATATATATGGAAAAAAATTTTATATAAAAAATAGAACATAACAGGGGAAAAAAAAAAAAAAAAAAAAATTAAGATCAAATCTAATGAAATACAAATAAGAACCTAACGAGTCAAAATGCAATTTCGGACTTAGGACCGAATAAGTGGGGTTAAACTAGTTTGAAGGCGCCAAACTTCCCCTTTGCAACTCGGTAGGAAAGACCAAAATAAAATAAATAGAAATTTAAAGTATACAAAATCCAAAATATAAAAAATCCAAAGTATAAAAATATCATATAAATATGAAAGAACAACCGACTACTATTAAGCAAAAATTCTCCAAAATGTTTAAGCAGAAAAATATCAAAAGAATTACCCAGTAAAAGGATTCTTCCAAAAAGATTTTAAAACTTCTGCTCACAAAGCTTACTCCAGGAGATCCAACACTCTTGAAACCGATGGAAAGCTTATATATGTTGTGATAAAATCTAAATTGCACTTAAACGCATCCTTTATACCAGCTTGTAAGGAATACGCCAAGAAAGATTACATTCAAAATTAGTAGGCTATAACTTGGTTGGTTGTCACAAATGTAGAAAATTGGTTGGTTGTCAAAATGTAGAAGTTTGTTTTGGTTGCTAAAAATGTAGAAATTTTTCACATTATAGGATTTTTAAGAAGGGTGTTTAAAAATAAACTGTGTGAAGAGTGTTAAACAGAATCTTCACAGCAAAACCACTAAAATGCTGACTTTGAAATCCTATTGTTGTATGGTGGTTTTGAAATCAGAACTAGCAAGACGATTAATGTATTTGTGATGAATATATGTTCTTAAGAAGTTAAAGGATAGTCATGATCTAAGCAGCATTGGAAGAATTTCTTGATATTATTAAATTTATCTATTTTGTTGGTAGTTAAGTTATCATTCCTAAGTAAAAAATTCAAAACAATATTTCTGTAAATTGATAGATGCAAATTGCTGTTCCATACAGGAATTTTAATTACATGGAAACTAAAAGAATCTCTTTTGTCATAAATGTTACAGACTACTCTATTGTCAATAAGATGCAAGTCTAAATCTAGGAATTCAACCATATTAGAGTTAAAATTAGTTTTAAGAAGGTTGAGATTGTCTGGGTAGAACAAAATATTTGGTTTGAATTCACTATTTTTACCAAAAACTATTACATCATCTATATAACGGTATAATAAGAAAGAATCATCAAAAATATGATCAATTTCGAAAAAATGTAAATATAAGTTAGCTAAACTATTACTGGCAGGACCACCCTGAGGCAATCCTCTGATCTGTTTAAAAAGATTTTGATCAAATGCTATGAAATTTTCTTGTAAAACAAGACCAACCAGGATATCAAATTTTTCCTTTTTCATTGAATTATGCAAATCATATTTATCATAAATTAAATGTAGAACTCTAATCATATCATCTATATCAATAGAATTAAAAAGATCCTCGAAGTCAAAGCCGTGCATGGAAAAAACTGTCATATCCTTCGTGACTTTAACAATCTCTAAGCTATTTTTAATTATTGCTGTGTGTTGAAAGCCATCGATAGTATTTTGAAGAAGGGATTGTAAAATCTTCCCAGACTTCGTTATATATGTATTATACCCATTAGTAATACTACGGAATTTTATTGGATTTTTGTGGAATTTTGGTGTTAAAAAAATTCGTGGGTATTTAATAGTTTTTGAGATGAATATTTAATCTTTTGTTTAAAGCCAAAAGACGATTATCATCTTCTCTATTACTGTGAATCGACTTTTGAAATGCATTATTCTTTAAAATATGATCACTTAATAATTTACTATAAAAATATTTACATATTATTGCATAATTAGCAGAGACTTTATCAACATAAGTTATCACGAAATCCTTTTGAATATTATCTATCGATACTTTAAGGTCTTTATACATAATTTCATTTTCAACGCTGAAATCCAAATTTCCAATTTCTATTGCTACAAGAGATCTAAATTGATTGAATGCTTCTATCGGCATTCCGTATTTAATAGCCATTTTAAGGTAGAAAGTATCCAAATCTCTTGTGATTTGTTTTAACAACGTTGGATTTATTTTTTGTGATCATAAGTCTAAAGCCAGTACCTTTTTCCATAAAATTTCTCAATAAGTCATCTTTTACAATGCCAAGGTCTCCAGTGACAACGTGCTGATGATATTCATCGATATAATCACAATACAAATAGCATTTACACTGCTCCGGACATAGGAGCTCCGAAACTTGATTATAATTGAAAATAAATCTACCAAGTTTCTTGTTATATTTTGAAAGCCTTTTTAATAATAATATTTTTAATAGGAAAAAAGGATTGATATTTTCTGAAATATACCTGAAAAATTAATTTTGTTAAAGGATTTATTCATAAATAACATGGTACAATATTCTGTAGTGTAATTTTCTACTGCATCTAATTTGATATTCATTTTTTTGTACTAGATAATTATTAAGATCTCTAATCATATGCATACCATGGGAATCCAAAAACTTACATCTGCTTAAAATATCTGTCATAATTTTAATTTCTGTTTTATTCATTCCAAACATAAAAGATTTAATTAAGCCTGCATTAAAGTTATCATCAAATTTATTAGCTAACTCCAACATAGACTTCTTGAGAGTAGTGCTGTTTTCTTGTAATTCTCTTTCCACGCTTAGATCTTGAAATTCTTGAGATTCCAACTTTAATGTTGTTACCAAAAGATTTTATCGAATTTCGGAATAAATAATGACTCTTCAGATTTTTGTTTAAAGGATGGCAAAACATTTCTGCCGTTCCATATTATATTCAGACCATAAGGATAAAATGTTCTAAATGCACCTATACAAAAGTTTTCAAACCACAATCTCTGTTTGGTATTTGGCACTATTTTAAGTATGTGTACAGCTATGTTATTAAATCCATGCTTGTTAAAGTGCCCGATCTCAACCTTACTCTGATTTTTGTTACACTCAAATCTCTTAGAATCAGATCTATGCTGATTTAGTCTAATTTGATAGTATTCGAGGTCTGCCTATGTAAGAGAATTTACACACATTACATAACATTCTGTAAACACAATTAAAGGTTTTACAAAAAATATAACTCGAATTCATATCTAACTGTTCATCACTAATCATGATACAAGCCTTGCATCTTTTGTCAGTGCAAGACCTGAATTTAAGTTTTAGACAATGGATATCTTTGAAAGGTTTAGTTTCAGATATCTGGCATATGAATAATCTATTATATTTGGAGTTCCAAAAAATTCTAGTTTTATAAACCTTAGCAACATATGGTTTAGAATCATAAGGGTAATTAAAAGAATCATGAATATCAGAAAAACTCACACATTTTTTTGTATTTCCTAAAAATTTTTTAGTTTTTTTATATGCTAACTCAGAATTTTTGTGCCCATATCTATAATTCACAAAAGACATACCTAAATATATACCAAATCAGAAAAATAAGGGCTCCTGTATGGTAAATGTATGACGATGGCACAGATACCATTATACTGTACCACCGAGCAATGCCATACCAAGGTATGACAAATTGCCAGTCACATAAAATTTGTTAATTTTCATATTCATAGTTATTCAAAAGGTGAAGTATCTTGAAAAGAACATAATAAAATGTTAATAGCAACCCTCTAATCACAATGATAAAAAAGGTAACAATGAGCAATCTCAGTAGACTCCAATTCAACCACAAACTACACATCAACATATCCACAAATATGTAGGCACAAAATCAAGAGTTAGCAAAATATTTTTATATAATTTTTAATAAATTTTTATAT